>JAHDVE020010010.1:0-180834 GCA_022606495.2 Halesus radiatus | reverse complement strand
ATTGGCAATACCAGTTTTCAGGTAACACTTCGAGGGAGTTTCTGTTGCAAAGGTTCATTGTAAATTTATTACGATTTATACCAATGGGGTTGTCTCCTAATTTTTTGCTGTTGATGAAAATATATTATATTTAAACAGTTAATAACGACAGTAAAATTAGTTTTTCGATATCTCCAAAAATGACAAAGTTATGAGCTTTCAAAATGAACTCGGATAAAGCAACCGTTTGTGACATCACGAACACACAATACATGTAGAACAATTCGCAATTCGAATGGCAGCCTCGCATACTACCGCGCCAGTCATTTTTTAAATCATGACGTCACACGCTTATTGGCCGACCGACGAGATTATCAACATTTTGAAGACTTATATCTTCGGTACTATTTGGTATTTTACAAAAATTCTAAAAGTTCTGTCCTCAGCATGCTCTAAGTAATATAATACACTAGCTGATGTGTTTTTTTTAATAAAGTTATGAATTCTTGCTTTTCGCTTGGGTGCCATAATTGATTGGACTGCGAAAGTAATGCCTTATGACAAATATTACTATCTCTAAACAAAGATTAATTCATTTGATAATTTTATTTCATTCCAAACACTTATTTTTTCAAAATATTTCTAAATAATGTTCTTAATTAGGTACCCACTTGTGTTTTCTTTTTTTGAAAATATTCTACCAAAAAAAAATCTTTTTTTGAATATTTAATTTGTGGCTAACCAGAGAGGTATATCTATGGGCTAACCTGAATACAATACGGCGGGTTCAATGTTTTTCATACTAATTTTAAAACGTTATAGCAACACTTTTACATATTAGATTTCATTCAAACTATTCTTTAAAGCTTTCCGGCACTAATAAGACCAAACTGCTATTTTCAGGGAAACCGGTAGAGTAATTTTCGAGAAAATCTATGCAGACAGACAGGCAAACATTAATTTTTATATATAGATAGACTTGTAAATAACGTGAAATTTCGTTGCAGGAGACAACTTCATTATTGCATTATTATTTTTATTCATAAATTTAGTATCAATGGTTCAAAACATCACAACACATGCATAAGACGGTTTACATAAAAATTATTATAATTTATAAATGTTTTTTTTCTTCCTTAAATGTTTATTTTAATATAAAATGTTACTTAATTATGAACAAAGGAACGGATAACAGCACTGCAAAAGAATTGAAATGAATGAAAAAATCGAATGGAAGATACTCTTACACCCAGTGGCGACTCGTGACTTTTGAGTGAGCTAGAGTGCTAAGATTGAAAAATACGATATTATTGATGTTGTTGAAGACGAAATTTTTTGTTTTTTTTTTCAAATTTCAATTTTTTTGTACGGAGATTTAGATGGTAGGTGGGGCAGTGCTCACTCAAAAGTCAAGAGCCGCCACTGCTTATACCATTCATCATTCAGAACCGATACATTGCTTGAATTGGCTTTAGCTATGGAATGACTAGATCTGAATAGCCAGTTGCGCGCTACCAACCATCCATTCCCCATCTCCTTCCCCTTCACATATTTTTCAGTCTCGCAATATTCGCCATAATCCCACTGTCTCCGGACAGATGGGACTCTTCTGCGGTAATTTATTTGCAGTAAAAAAACATGTGTTTCTTTGAAATTGAATATGATAAGATAAGATTTTTTTAAAATTAAAAGCAATTTTGATGTAAGTGTATTAGTTAAAAGTGGTTTTTTGTCACTCCTGGAGAGAGGCCAAATATGACATGCGGTGGGACGGATTCGCATCAGCGATACGCAAATAACTCAATGACTAATGCATATTCAAAGAATAAGAAATTAACAAATCTTTGAATAAGATAATTTAAAAAATATATTAAGTGTGTAACATTGGCCTCCCCAACATATGCAGATAACACCATAAACAAAATTCTTTAGTTTCGTGATAAATTATCAGAAAATGTATATACTTTAAGGAGATGCAAAAACTACAGCCCCTCGTATCTAGAATGAACGAAGTATGTATGAAGAATGAGCTAACAATGAATGTAAGTCTAAAGTCATGGTGTTTAAAAGAGAGAGTACGAAAACAGTGTGAAATATAGTTGTGAAAGAAGAATACTTGGAGCAGGTCGATGATTTTGTATATTTGGGGAGTATGTTTACGAGAGTTGGAAAGACTGATAGGGATATTGAAAGAAGGGTGAATACAGGAAACTCCATTAACGGGGGACTGAAAGCGATTGTGGCTAATAAAAAATTGCCAATTAGAAGTGTGGTGTAAGACGGTGAGGCACGGAACTGGCATAGGAATGATGAAAGTAAACTGAATGCTGTAGAAATGAGATCTCTGGGGCGAATGTGTGAAAAAATCACGTATGATCGTGTGAAAAATGCAGAGATTTTTAAAGAATGTAAGGCTGATGTAAGTATAATGAGTAAGATTTAGAAAGAGATTCTTAGATAGCTTTGGCATGTAGAGCGAATGAACGAAGAAAGAAGCGCAAGGAAAATACATATATGACGGGAATGTGAATTGAAGAAAAAGCCGGAGACGCCCGAGGAAGACATGACACGATCAAATGAATCAAATATTTGAGTTGGGCCAAGTCAGAATATCAAAAGAGAATGTATGAGACGATGTACGAATGTGAATGAAGCAAGAAGTGTACACCAATACCGAGGTGTTTGGCGGTCCGTCCTCTCTGCCTACCCGTGCGGTGAAACGGCGTGATGGTTAGTTAGTTAGGTAATTAGATGCAAAACTTATTAACATAAACATTTCTGTAAAATATATAGCAAATCTATGAACTACAGTCATATTTATGAATGTTGTGAAATTCGAGGATGACATTCAACGTGTCGGGCCCACATTCTTGGGATGACCTGCCAATTGGTCTGAGATCAGCAACTGACATTGAAAACATTATTTAAATTAAAAACTACACCTTTTAGTAAAGGCTACCGTATACAATGACCACTATAAAGTACCCTAGAGGTGAATAAATCACCAAACAGCGCAATGCACATAAAGTTGACCAAATATTTTTATTAACTTTTCGCATGCGATCGTAACATACGTTTGATACACCAAAAAATTACCATTGGTACGCGGCCGTATCACACGTCGTTGGACTAGAGCTGTTATAGCGATTTTTTAATTTATATTTTTATCAAAGATCGTGGTTCATTTTGTATCTATCAATGAAGTGTCCAGACGACCGTAACATAACGTATTTTTTGTACGGAGTTTTATGTTTTTGTTTTTATAAACATCTCTAGAGGTTTTTTTACCCGTGGATTTGATTCCATATTGGACATCATAATCTTTTCTTCCTATCTGACACGATACGTTATGCTCAAATGCTCTATTTCCACGATGAATTACGGAGTTCAAAATCAAAAACCGGTTCCGCGTGTTGGTACGGTCAAAAGGTTAATAACAGATCATTTTTATAGCGCCATTTAGTCATAAGTATCACCTCAACATTACGGGTTGGGATATTAGATTTTGATTAACCTTTTCAACGCGTCAAAAATATGTATGACTTCTGTCACATGAGGGGCTCTTTAAACTATAGAAGCATTGCGGCGCACGAGTGAGTTTCCCCTGGTGCAGGGTATGTTTGGTGCGGCGCAGGGGTGTGCTCTCCGCGTCTAAAAGGTTAAAAACTGATGTTGGCAAACTCAAAAAAAATCATCCAAATACATTTCCCCTGTATATAAAATGCGGGTAGGTACCTAATTAAGTACAATCAACATTATAAAATAAAAAAACAAGGTAAATATTGTTTATAATTTCTTCAAAGGATACCAATTCATTTGTGTCAAAACATTCACTCTGTGGTGTCATTATTAATAAATGAATTAAAAAATTGTTTTGTATTCACCACTTTATTAATATACGCAGATATCAACATGTTTCTTCATCAGGAATATATAAAATACTAAAAATATAATAATGTCAAGTATAGACTAATGGTAAACATATAACAAATATTCTATTTTTATCAATTTTTTAGTATTTTATATATTTCTGATGAAGAAAGCATCGTTTTCGAGATATCTGTGTATATTAATAAAGTGGTGAATACATAATAATTTTTAATTAATTTATTTATAAATATTGTTTATTTACTTCCATACCTTTATAATTTTTTTAACAATCACACCTATTTTAATAAATATTTTTTTGTACAAAATTGATTGCTTTTATTGTTTTAAGATTTTTTATAAAAGAAAAATAACAAAGAGAGTAAATGTCAAATTATTGTAAAAGCAATAATAGTAACTGCTGTATTTCGTAAAATTTCATTACTTATTTATATAAATACATTTATTTAAATATTTCATGAAACCTTGAAACTCTTTTAATCGTATCATTTCAAACAATAAGCATTGACTAGAAAATTATCACAATAATTATGAGAATGATAAAAAATTATCTTTGAAAACATAAAATATTGACTAGGAAAGGGGGCATATGTTTTTCTCCCACTAACTGTAAAATTACTGAAATATTATATATATATATTTTTGTAAGTTAAGGCCAAACGTAACGTAATACCCACTCACAGATGGCACTAATTTAAATATTGAAATAAATAGCTTGTTGGCGGATGTACACATGGAATAAATTTTTACTGCAGATTTAACACTCAAGTCCTTCAAGAAACTTACAAAATACAATATATTATTGTTAAACTAACAAATACAGTAAATTTATAAGTTTCTTGAAGGACTAAACTTACGATAACAATTTATTCTATTTCATATTTTTTATGGACACCCCCTCCAACAAACAATTCATCTTAATATTTAAAGGTATTTTTTTCTAAAATATATTTGAATTTGTGAGCGCGTATTTATATCGTATTGTAAAATGTTTGTGTACAGTGCCGGGGAACATTTCTCCCTCTTCCTGCGTCAACTGTGGTTAGAGGTGCATAAATGTTGAGATCTCTATCCAAATCACGTTTCGTTTAACCTTAAGTTAGCAAAGTGAAATAAATAAATTGATGTCTTCCTTCTGAATGAAGTTAAAGTTATGCACCTATTTGTTTTATGTCTACCAAGGTGGCGGGTTTAAAACCCGGCATGCGCAAATAAATTTTGTTTAATAAATTTGTGTTATTACACAATTTACTCATATAAATTTGTATATATACCAGAGTGCTATATACCTTCAGTATCACGACCTGATGAAAGACAACTATTCAGAATCGAAACATTATTTTACCCTTTTTTTTAGCCATCTTTAGTGACCAGATCTGAAGAGCCAGGCACTTCCCAACCTTCCTCTTCTTCATTGTCTGCCCCTCTCCACTACCTTCAGACACACAATATACCCCTATTGAGGATACTATAGTCTCACTGGTTCCAGACGGTTGGGAGCAGTTGGGTCTCTGATGTGGTATTCACATTCAAAAATAAATAAATTTAAAATGCTAAAAAATGCTAAGTCAAATCTTATAGTTCGGATAGGAATCATAAACTCAAAAAAACAATAATAATCACATAATTACAAAAAATTACTTATCAATAATTCTTTTCATCTGCTTATTTTGATGTGCCATCGAATGCTGCGCATTTTCCGCCTTCGTCAGCAGCGAGTCCAGCTTGTCTACCTGCGAGCTGACCTGCTGGTTGATGTCCCGACCTATTCCCGACCTCTGGTTCTCCCTCATGGTGTCTAGGTCGTCCAGGGCATTGTTGATGGAGCCCTGAGCCCGCGGTGAGGTCCTGGCGGGGCTGTCAGAGCCCACGTAGCTCGGGTCCGTCGAGTAGGACATGTTGTCTTTGGAGCCGCCGAGCTTGTTGCGCAGGAGGTCGGTGAGGCTGCCACAGACTCCCTAGAAATTATGGTGATTTGTTATAATTACTTCATACTTCATTATTTATCAAGTGAATCTAATATTGTACAATTTATTTTTGGAGTTTTTTCATATAAACATTATCACAGCACACAGTACCTCGCTCCGTTACGTAAGCACATTTGTATTGGCAATCTTAGTAAAGCTCACCAATAGATCAAATATATAAATTATCCCCTGGCTAGCTCTTCTCAGGGTAGAGGGATGTACACGAGAATGTAATACACCCGTCTTTTAGTCGTGTTGTCAGTTCGTTGATGGGCGATTCTCGAAATTACCGCTTAGTTATCATTAATAAAAACAAATACATATAAATAGATAGATAGATAGATAAATAGATACATATAAACAGGAATAGGGAATTCAAAATAAAAAACAACTCTCTTTTGCTATATAAAATACCTGGTAGGCAGGCGTATATATTTATAGCGGAATTTAAAGGCTCTAGGAAAAGCTTTAACCTTTCTGTGAACGACTGCAGGTTATTAAAAGATAGACAGAATTTGAATGAGTTTAAATGGTTTCAGTTTTATCTAAAAGCAAAAGGCAAATGAATAACTAAGTAAATTGGAACGGAACCCTTGTTGTTGGAAGCAGTGCGAAGGCGGCGGACAGGTCGGCTCTCCAGCCAAGACTGACTCCTCCCCTGTCCCTGTGGTCGCTTCCCCCCTCCCTCCCTTTACCAAAGGGAGCAGAGAAATACTTATCATAGACAACTAATGTTTATTTATGGTTAATTCCGGATCGCGGTTTGTCAACCGTAGTTGTTAGGGAGTCGCTTCATAACAACATATCTATAACAGCTCCAATGTAACCGATTTACGCTACAACAATCCTCACTCATCTTTTTACAAACAAACATAAATACTATGAAAAAAAACTAAACATTCGCGTTACTAGAAATACTAACAAAGATTTACTCCAAATTCCTGTAACTCATACTACTTTTGGGCATCGGAATTTTAGGTATTTTACGACAAGAATTACCAACATTTTTCTAATTAGCATCAAAAAATTTGATTCACAAGAAAAATTCAAACACAATGTAAAAAAATGGATTAAAAGTAATGATAGGGCATTTACCGGTGCGCTCACCTAAATTCAAAGTCAGTGATTTAACCATTTACTGAACAAAATTACTGCCTCAACGCAGGCTAGCCTCGTGAGGCGATAACTATGCATATATAACTATGCATTTCTGTTCTTTACATATTACCTACTGTTATTATTTTATTTTCCTTTTTATATATCTATTTTATAAACCACCGTACACTTTATTATATATGTATTTTAGTTAAACTTCATTACAATAAAGATATGTTATTATTATACCTTTCAATTTATTAATTTTTTTCAGTTACTCCACACAGGAAATTAGTTAAGACTAAGACATTAGTATTACCAAAGACAAATATAATAATTTAAGTCACTCTGGCATTTATAAACTTAACTGCAATGATTGTACGAAAAACAGCATATAATGTTAACATTAGAGTTAAAGAACGGTTATGCTGTTTAAATGTTACTGGTTTTTCTGATTTTCCGAACAACCTAATTTCATCCGACCATACCTTCTGTAAGCGACCAGTGTCGTTACAAGACTGTAAACATGTAGGTGCTGGATTAAGCCACTTTCTATGCTTCTGGGGGAACGGGGCCGACTATCCTTGAGGCAGGTTCAGGAATCCTTCAGGTGGGAGGCGGGAGAAGTGAAAGACTTTCTTTGGTTACAAGATGTGACTGGTTACGAGTTACGAGTGCTCTTCCGAGTGTGACTGCCTTTATTTTCAGAAATTTTCATTTTTATATCATTACAAAGTGATACAAGTTTTCAACACCAGGAGAGAATGGGGCGCTGCTGAGGCAGACATGTAAATGGGGTGCAAAACACGGTACTGCGCTGCCACGGGGTTAGTTGCATTGTCAAAAGCCCGCAACACGGTCTCGTGCTGTCGCGGGGTCAGATGTGTTATCGAAGTGATAGGAAAGTCTGCCACACGGTACTGGGCTCCCGCGGAGTCAATCTATTATGGAAATTCCCGTGTGCTCCAATCACGTCGATAACGCTGCGAGGTAAAACAAATGTTATAAATCTTACACAAGATGGTGCCAATAGTACAATACAAATCACGAAGTACATTGATAAACATAATGTTGCAAAATTGGAATCCTAAGAATCATGATTATTACGAACAAACAATCACGTCGGTTACACCTTCAATAAAATCAAGGGAACTAGCCTTCTACATAAAAATGGTATAGGAATTAAATTAGACAACTTAGAAGCACTAGAAATTAAGAAATCTTTAAATTTAAAAATATCAGATAACCTACTTAATAAACAAACAAATTTATCCTATAGTCCAATTCTAATGCCAACAACTACACAATCTCCCAACTCCAACGTTTAGATGATTGTGTAGAGGGGTAGTATGTACACGTTGGGCCAACGTTGGCTCGAGTTCAGCGAGTTCGCCCGAGAACGGCCCGGAGGCGAAACCTTCAAAATAATTGACCGAACTCAATTAAACCAGCCTCCACACATTGGCCGTTCAGTACGAGTTCGGCAGGCGATCCCGACGGACGTGCTGTGCGAAGAATAAAACATGATTGAACTATGTTTATAATGACGAAAAAAGACTCAAATATGCAACTAACCCCCAAATATGCATTATGCAAATTTGGCTAATAATAATAATAATTGGATAATTCGTATAGTGCCGTTATTGATAAAAAAAATCACCTCAATAGCGAAATGCATGTAATCCGATGTATAATCGGGGCTAGTTGTTGTATTTTTTTGCGCTGCAATCTGACTCAGGCTGTGCGTAAAAATAAAATATGGATCTGAAACAGGCGCACCAGCCATCAATTATATTTATTTCAGATATTATGAGTACCTAATGAGAAACGAATTGTGTCAATAATATTATAAATTTCGGTAGACTTTCTATGAATATCAGTAAATCGATAGATTTTAGCTAAAATGGCATCACTAGTTTGGTGTTCGTAGTTGGAACGTTGGCCGATTGTGTAGTTGCCCGATTTATAGTCACTATACGATCGGCCAACGTCCCAACTTCGAACCGAGTTCGGGTTGGGACGTTGGGCAATTGTGTGGTCGAGGCATAAACATGTTTCCTGTGAATCCTTCGACATCCTATCAATAATTAACTTCCTATATCTATGTTATGTTGCCTCATTCACCAATTTAATTATTATTATGTAATCAAGTAGACTGTTTTCCACTAATGCTGGCTCTGTCTTATATAAATCATTATAGGATTGTCTCAATGGCTTCATTATGTCCCCATTACACTGTTGTATTTACTATTTATTTGTAATAAAATACATTATTGCGATCTCCCTCTAACACATAATTTTTTTCAATTGTATTTCTTTAATATTTTATTTTCTTTTCTCTATTTTTTGTAATATATCTGTCTCACTCTATTGTTTTCTGTACCTATATATATATACAATAACTCTGTATTATTCTTTAGCTATTATATTTACCCTGACGAAGCTTGATCTAAGCGAAACCGGTTGGCATAAAAATACAATAAATCCGTGGTTTATAACAAAGTTTTTGTTTTATTTAATAAGCAAATAATTTGAACTTGATAAACGAAATCTTGCTATACAAGCAATTTATCAGAAAATGTGAGAAACATTACAAAATTTCAGTGCGAGTGATGAATCCAGTAACGGCACGAATACTTCTTCGATGTTGAGGACTGACATGTTTTACTTGTCGGTATTTTAACCTGGTAGAGGCACTTGTCCCGGTAAGACTAGATGGTCTGGGTTTGAATCTCAATCACAACCATTTTATTTTCTGTTTATTTGTCTATTTCATATTGTCGTTGAGAATTGTTATTATCGACGGTCCCAATGTAAGGTGTCAAATCTGCATTTTGCGAGGTTTACAAAGAGTGAAAACAAAGTTAGATCCCACTTTCAAGGTGAAGTATTGATCATTTTAATTCCAAAAAAGGAGAATTTAGAGGAAATTATTCAAAACAGAGCTATGAGATGTATACTAAGGAAAGGCAAATACACAAGAATCGATCAAACGAGAGAAGAGCTGGATTGGATGCCAATAAAAAAAGAGACTGCTGTACAATGTGTTCATATTTATACATGAAATTCTGTATAACCAAATGCCTAAATATTCTATGGATGAAATTGTTTTTAGTAAAAATGTGCATAATTATGAAAGCAGGAATGTAAATAGAATTAGATTACCGCAGATGAGAAAAACAGAGCCACAGAACTGCTTAATGTATAGAGGACTGAAAATGTATGATGAGATGCCTGAAAGTCTGAAGAATGAATGAATTTAAAAATAATTGTAATGCTTACTGTAAAACTATAATTATATAAAAAATCTACGTATTAGGTTCTGTACATAAAATGTAATATCAACTAACTCAATAAATAATTAAAAAATAAAATGACAAGTGAAACTTTGCAGATTCGGCACCTACGTGTGGACCATCAATATTATCTTCTATGATTAAAATTCCCACTTTCCCTTAGTCCCTCCCTCCTTTGACGTTCTGTCTCTTTCTCTTTTATATATTGTCCCACTCTATTTTATATAAGTATATCTCTGTCTCGCTGTTCCATTGTTTCATTTCATATTATTTCTTCACCGACCTACAATATCTAGACAGGGCATATGGATCTTAAAAATAACACCCAAACCAAAATGAATTAGTTCATGAAAACACTTATAAAAAAGTAAGTGCATTATCTTTTAGTCAAAATATTGCAAGAAGCATTACTTGTTACCTTTTGTTGGTCTACATCGAGCAAATTTGTCTCCGAGCATGTTTGCATCAACAGAGTGGCTAACTTTATCGAGATCATTTTTCAACCACAAAATTGAGAGAGTTAGAGATATTTTCGATGAGGACTATCTAGGACTTTATTATTGACAATTTAATCAGCTATATGAATACTTAAAAAAAATATGTCTAAAAATAAAGTCTCAGATCGTTTCGAGCGAACATTTTCAAAAAACTAACGATTGATAAATTGCAAAATTTCTCCTAGGCGTTATTGTATGGCGATGTATGTGTTTGTGACGTGTTAAAGTATTCAAGTTGCAACAGCAGTTTCGTCAAAAACTAAACGTTCAACAATGGCGTTACGTATGGCGAAGTACATGCAGTTGGGTTCTTAAAATTCAACTTCAAACTTGTGACGCGTGCCTTTTTGGCTTCCTATGACATGACCAAATTACATCTTGTGATTTGGGGTTAACTTTACGCTGTGTGTTATTTTAGAGCGATGCGTGCTAGTCTTTCGAAGCGAGGCAACAGAATTCAATAGGCAGTTGTGTAAATCGCTGTACTTTTATTTTATATGAATACCGCACAAGAGTCCCAAGTGCTCAAAATCATCTGGAGCCAGTGAGACTATGGCATTCCCAAATTGGGAATGCTGTGAGGCTGAAGGTATTTGGGAGGGGAAGGAGAAGGGGTAGAGGAAGGAGGGGAAATACCTGGTATATATAAATACTTGTACTTATCTGTATAACACGCCAAATCTAGTAGTAATATATTTTACCCTGACAAAGTTTGGGATAAGTGAAACCGATTGGTAATAAATCGTTATATATAAAAATGAATGTATGTCTGTCTGTCTGTCCTCAATTTTCTCGAAAATTACTCGACCGGTATCGCTGAAAATAGCACAGTTTGTTCTTATTAGTACCGGGAAGGTTTAGAGAGTAGTTTGAATGAAATCCATTATGTAAAACTGTTGCTATAATGTTTTAAAATTAGCATGAAAAACATTGAACCCACCATGTTGTATTGAGGTTAGCCCGTAGATATAACATTCTGGTTAGCCACAAATTACATATTCAAAAGAAGAATGTTTGTTTGGGTAGAATATTTTCAAAATTGAAAACACTTGTAGGTACCTACTTAAGAACTTTTTTTATTTATATATATTTTGAAAAAATAAATGTTTGGAATGAAATAAAATATTCTAATTATTTCTTAATTTAGAGATAGTAATAGTCATTACAGGGCATTACTTTGGCTGCCAAATCAATTATGGCACCCAAACGACAAACAAGAATTCACAACTTCATAACTTTATTCCAAAATATATATATAATCCCGAGCAAGGCCGAGTACACATTAGCTAGTTTAAAATAAATTTGTGGTTCAAAACCAAATTAATGTTTTATTTTTAAATATTTATATTCAAATGCATAGAAGAGTCAAGTTGTTGCAAGTCTACCCCACACTTGATAAAGATACGGAGCTAAACGATGCAGAGTGTATAAGCCATATAAAAACGGCTATCATTCGTGTATAGAAAATAAGTTTACGTTACATTAATCTCATTACAAATACCTTTAACTTGTTGAGTCTTCTCTGTGTACCAGATAAAATGGTATTTAGTTCCGTCAGTCCTCCTGTAGTTTTATTCAGGTCATCATTTTGCAGCGAAATATCCTGAAATAAAAGAAAAATATGTTAATAATAATTCAAGCAGTTATTCCAGAAGATAGTAATGAAATGCAATACAATCCATAGAGGAGAAAGATGGCGGAAAATAATTTTTAAAAATTAAAAAAAAAAAACTATAAAACCTAGATAGGTAGGTACTAACAAGACAATTTTCTTAAAGTATATACCTGGCTAGTAGTATTAAAATAAGAATATTGTAACTACCCATCTCCCGTTTAAAAAGATGGAAATAAATAATAGTTATTCAGAAGTGTCAAAATTTTTGAGCCATTTTCATTTTAAAGTTAATTGCCGTTGAAATAAATCAGAATTAAATTTATAAAATCTCCAGATACATTAAAAATGTTAATTTTACTGAAAAGGTACATAAAAAATACTAATTATATAATTGGAAATACACTTTGTATATACCACTTTACTTAAAATATATAAATATTTTAAGTAAAGTGGTATATAAAAAGTGTATTTTCAATTATATAATTAATAATGATGCCACAAAGTTATCAATCATTTGAAGAAATTATAAAAAATACTATTTTATTACTTCGAATTGGGCGGCCTCAATTTTTTCATTTTCGCATTCGATTCTTGAAGCCTGTGGCTGAGTTCTCAGGAAATCCTCTTTGTTCGGTTTGTCCATTCCAAGAAGTTCGGCCCGCATACAAGCATGCTCGTATGTTCCTTCAGCCATTTTTTATTATATTTAATCCGCTAAACACCAGACAAACTGTCTCCGCGAATGTCGGTTAACGTCTTGCAAATTTTATTGATTAAAAAATGTATTCAGTTTAATTTTTAAATGTCACAATAAGTGAACAGCATTTTGTGTACGTACAATCTAATACTTTGTACTGCATAAAACTTATTTATTATCACAAACAATAAAAGTCTGTCTTTTTATCGTTTCAAATTAAATACGTCAATTTATTTCCTTTTAAAGTACGCGGCACTACTGCCTCCAATCTGTCACTTCGCCTTCAGTGTAGCAATGTGTAAATATGTTATCCTAAACTATTTTATGTAAGTTTGCTTCTAGCAACATTAAGTATTGACGAGGAGCTAGAAAAAATATGAGTACAATAGTTGGATGCGTGTTGGACACCCATTTGTATATGTTTATTAGCATCGTTATTCGATATGCAACTATTGATCGATGTTTATTTTTTTTTTATTTTGATCCTTGAAAAGTAAATCAATACATTATAATACATCGTTCGAGATTACGTGCCCTTAGAACAACAAGATTCCATCTGACTCAACAATATTATGCGATATTAAACTCTAAATTTATTTTCTTTAGGGCCCATTATCGCATTATCGAAAATAGAATTCCACATTTCTATCAAAAAAAAAGTTTTGCTTTCAAATCATTCTTGAGTGCTTTGTACCGATTTACCTAGACATAATATATTATAAATAATTAAGAATATCTGCAATATCAATAGAGAACCAAAAGCTACTTTGAACATTTTTGAAAGTTTTGATTTTCATTGCACGATGTAATGTTCACGTTAATTCAGAAAAAATAACAATTTCGGGGGTACAATAATATGGTAATTTCCAATTATCGTAAGTACATGAAACGTTCGTACCAACGATATTAGCCCAATTCAGATTTTTTTTTAAATGAATACCACAGAGTCCCAACTGCTCCAAACCGTCTGGAGCCAGTGAGACTATGGCATCCCCAATTAGGGAATGTTGTGAGTCAGAAGATATTGGGGAGTGGAAGGAGAAGGGGCAGAGGAAGGTGGGGAAATACCTGGCTATTCAGATTTGGTCACCAAACACGGCTGAAAGCCAATTAAAACAACGTTTCAATTCTGAATGGTGGTCTTTCACTAGGGCGATACTGAGACAATCTTCCACTCTGGAACGTGCGCAAATATACTATAAATTATTTTTAAATTAATTAATTGTGAAACAGCACAAATTAATTAAATAAAATTTACTTGCGCACCCCGGGATTTGAACCTGTGACCTTCAGATTCGTGGTCGAGAACCTTACCCCTCGACCATTGAGGTCGTCAAGAATAAAATCATTAGAAGGAAGATACGATTAGATAGCATAAAATTCATTATAAACTCTTCATAATCGTGTAAAAGAACAGATTTGCAATTTTTTTTATTTCCGTCTTTGATATTATACATCAGATCTGGAATATTGGAATGTAACCTGGATATTTATTTATTTTAATGTTTTACAATTCATACTTACAACATTATTTTCACCACCAAAATTTATTTGGCTTTGTTATCTGTGATAATTTAAACCAAATCTGATTATTTAGAAAGGTCAGTATGGAAACTTATGTATTAAAAAAAAATTACCAGTTGTATTAAAAAACACAGTTTAAAAAAGATATCAATTATTTTTATAAACAATAATTATTAGCCTGAAACACTCATCTAAATTGAAAAAAACCCTTCCGAGAAAAGATAAATGTCGCCGACAGGACTCGAACCTGCACCCTTCTGATTGCCGGTCAGATGCTCTACCGTTGAGCTACGTCGGCTTATCGCAAACCCCGCCAAGTTAATCAATATATACTAGTGTTTCATTCAATAATTACTGTTTTTATTATATTTCACCTGTAAACAATCAACTTTATTAGTATGAGAAAGGCTTGTAACGGCTAAATCCCTCAATAGATGGCGTCGAGACAAATTATGTCTACATTTTATTGGTGAAAAATGTTTTGACTTGTCAAATATTTATTAATTGATAAACTAAAGTTTTTAAGACAAGATTTTTGTGCATAGCGCAAAGGGTAACAATTATTTTTATAAACAATAATTATTAGCCTAGATTGTTTATAAAAATAATTGTTACCCTTTGCGCTATGCACAAAAATCTTGTCTTAAAAACTTTAGTTTATCAATTAATAAAAAAGATATTTTTGTATTTTCATCACCGAAGTTTTGTTTCGATTGTTAGAATTTCACAAAAGTTTGTATTTATTAAATATAATATCATCTGGACCTGGACGGCATATAGCCGCTCGGAGTGGAATGAAATTTACTTTTCAGCTGTCGTGAAAAAATAAAATTTGGCATTACGAAAATTGCAGTTTGCGACTTTTGACATGCGCAACTTTCGGTCATTTGTGCAATATTTAAAATCAAACGCAAACTTTTAGCATCCGTCAAGTATCGCTGGATGCTCAACGATCACGCTTGATATTTTAAATGAATTAAATATCCTTGAATTAACCCGATAAATATTTAATCGCGCAACTTTTATTGTTGGTGTCAAGTCAGTTTTGTAGCAAAAACTTCGTTTGTTATTATAGAGTTTTAAAAAAATAATCATGTCGGGTAAGAAAACTATTTTATACAGTTTAAATTGTGATGGCACTATAGATATTTGAAGTATATTTATTTATAGTTATTATGTTGTTTTGAAAGTGCAATCCTTTGAAAATCTGCTAGTCATGTGTAACCTATATTATTTACATCTGTCATCGGAACTGCTTTGCTAACGGTATTTTTTTAATAAATTCCGAGATGTTGACCTTAATTAGATCGTGTTATCTGGCATTCGATTTATTTACAATATATTTTTTTTATAACATTACTGCTATCAATGACATCTTTTTACTGATGTTATTTTTGTAACCAACAATTCAATTTGTTAATACAAAACCTTTATAATATATTTTTATCGGATAAAATACAAACTACAATATGAAAACCTTTTAAAACACCTTCATAGTGTAAAGCTGAAGCACCAATTATTATTTCCAATGTTTTCATAAATGTGAAAAATATTTTTAAGCACAAAAAGTACCTATTTGGAACACCCACAGTATTTAAAAATAGAATCTTGCCGCAAATATTTTAACTACCTAACCTTCACATTGTTTTCAGAGTGAATAGACCACCATATCTCTATCTCATCCGAACCATCTAAGTGTCCCCTCTCAAATCAAATATATTTACTCATCGATTAATCTAATTTTTTTTTTTCAGTTGCACTAACTACGGAAAAGCTGTCGCAGTTAAAGAAGGATTTTGAGGAGGATCCTAAAAACATCTTGGCTTTGAATGTTTGCTCCAGAGTCGATCCCTTTGATGTGTGCCTTTCTAGGAAAAATGTCGAAACCATCCAACATGTCTACACGCACAAAGTTAGTACTAATCTATTTAATATATTTACTGTACTGAGTTTTAAATCAGGGTAGGCAGTAGGTAAAATACCAAATTAATAAATCACAACATTTGCCGATGATACGGTTATTTAACGCAAAATTTTGGGATTAAGTCTTTGAAATGGCAGAAAATGGTTTATGTATGGTTAAAAATCTGCTTGATGCACACATATTAACTCTAAATACAGATAAACCTATTTTTTTTAACTTTTCGAATATCATATTTGCTATTACCACTACAACACAACCTCAAACTGCACAGCTGTAACTCATTGTTAAGAGGAACGGCTGCGCGACCTGTTTCATACAAAACTTAATTTTGGATTTGAGGCCAAAATACTCACCTAAACCTAATAATCTTTTTTCCATCAAAAAGTATAGTAAATATCTAGTACGGATTAGAAGTAATTTATTTATTTTTGTTGTACGTTATGAAACATAGGCCATTAAAGGAATTGATTTGCGATTTTAGAGGTACTTTTAACAATTATTTGGGGACTAACGGTGATGTAAAAAAATGTTTTACCTCGTCTACTTTGAAAATATAATGAAATATGTAATAAAAAATTTAAAAATATATAATAATATGCATTATGGTATACTTTATATTAAAGTAAAAATGACCAATTTACATTGGAACACATATTTGCCATACATAATTTAAAATATCGACCTGAAAAAAGCTTTTTTTTTATTAAATGTTTTGTTTTTATATTTTTATTTACGTAATATAATAATATAATTTAAAAAATATATTTGTAATAAACCTGCAAATAATTTTTTAAGTTCACTCTAAAATTATGATTTTTTTTTTCATGGACTTTACTTCATAATTTAAACAAAAATAAATAAAATACTTCTCATACGTACTAGATATTTACAAAATCTTTAATTAAAAAAATATATCATTCAGTTTGGATGGGTATTTTGGCCTCAAATCCAAAATTAAATTATGTATGAAACAGGCAGCGTTCCTCTTAAACTCGTGTTCTTGCCCTTTGATAAATAGATTTGAAAATATAAAATATTTTGGTATACACATAGACCATCTTCTTAAATGGAACACACATGTTACAAACTTAACGACAAAACTAAGGAAACTCGTCTGTTTCTTTTAAAATGTTAGATATATACTGAATAGAAAACAACTGAGGCAAGTTTACTGTGCTCTTGTGCAATCATCTCTCGAGTATGGTATTATCAGTTGGGGTAGCGCCACAAATACTTGCCTGGAGCCTTTAGCAAAGATCCAGAAACTAATCGTGAAGGTTATTCTTAAAGTTCTATTAAGGACGAGTACTGATTTTATTTTTAAGAAACTAAATGTTCCCAACTTGAAAAAAACATATTCACAAAATATTCTGCTGCATCAATTTAAAAATATCCATATGTTTAAAGAAAGAATAAGCACTGGATTCCAGTTTGAAAAACCTCTTATGGACAAAGAAGTTTTTAATACAATGCTATTCAATTCCCTACCTAGTGAAATCAGAAATACACAAAACAAAAGTTCCTTTAAAAGTAAGATCATTGATCACCCCCAATAAACCTGTCGGTTTCTAAATCCTTTTATGTCTTTAAATTAGTATAGTTTTGGAAAAAAATATTAAATTGTGATATATTAATCTATTTGTCATCTAAATATCCTAGCCGAACAACCATCCCTGTAAATTGCCATCTCAACACAGGCCTTTCACACCTAGTGAGATGGGCAATACGTCAGCCGATAACAAATGTTCATATATCTAATAAATAAAAATAAATAAAATTTATGTTCAAAAACTTACCACGGACATTAAATTTTCGCTAAGAATGGCTAAGCTGCTGGCTTTAACCGATGTTGGTTGGGATTACCCGCCACATCAAATATTTAAATAACCGCTTCATTTATGCATATTACAAGGGAATTACTGGATATATAATTTTTCCCCTTTTTAACCGCACAATCGCACGAAAGAAACATAATAAGGTCAATATTTCATTAGTAAAGTTGTACTAATAGAGAGAGGAACCAACAGATGGCACTGATTGCTATTTTTGTGATTTGTACTGAAAGGCACGGTTTTTTCGACACTAACACAAACTAGTCTTCCCTACTCACGTACATTTTTTTGTGTAGAATACAGTCAACATTTGTAGAATACAGTCAACATTTGAATATGAACTCTATATCATTTTGTATACTTCGTTCCATCTTTTGACACGTTATTTATTTATTTTTTATTTACGGGCCAATGTCCAATTGAACAGAATGCATAACACAAAATGAAATAAACACGAGCTGCAGAAAAATAACAGCACATACATAATAGAAAAATGAAGCAATGACAAAAAGAGGACAAAAATATACATTGTTATAGTAGGGCAGTCGGTGGGCTGCTTGTGGCGCTACGATTCGTAGCTGGAACTTCGCACTCATTTTTTAAAGTGTAGGTTGATTTCTTGAAGTAGTTTTATAAATTTTAATATATTGATATTTTTATATGAATAAGATAGGATAGGCAATGCTTATGTGTCTATACGAAATGCACGCTTCTGACTGTGCTTTCTCGTCGAGTTGTCGCCTCTTTACTGAGAAGCGTGACCTGTGGGAGAACCCTTATCTAATTTTGTGCTCCCTGGGCTAACCAGGTTAATTGAAGGGGTACTTAACTGGTGTACTGTATTGGGCCCGCAGGTACTCTAATAGTACACATTTGCTAATCCTGCACAAATTGCAAGTGCGCGCCACGGCCCCTCTGTTAAATTTGACTGAAGCCCCAAAATACCTAAAAAAATCCATGACTACAGAAACATACAGTTGTTTGATAGATTCGGATTAGAGTCTTTGGGGCACAGACACTAGATGAGAATTCTGTCCTTGTTTTACCGGTAATTCAATGGAAGATGCTTCGAGGAACTAGCATCATTGATCCCTTTGGCACCGGAGCGCTGCCCGGAAACATGACAAACGTGTGCCCAACATTTATACACAGTCGACATTTGTAACATGAAAATGGGTCACTTCAACGGGTCATTCTTGTGTTCAACAGCTCAGCTGCAGGATAATTTGCCAGCCTCTGTGTTTCCTCCCTCCTACAGCATGAGTCTTCGAGGCCCAGGCTCACTCATTTTCCTCAAAAGACCACCACACAGCAAATCTGAAGATGACTGTGCGGAGTTATTACTATTTTTTTTTACATCAACTTCACATGGGAGGCCCCGAGGAAAATAATATCCCTCAGGGCCTATGTCATCTTTGGGGATGGTGTGTGGAGGGTCTTTTTAAGGAAAGGAAGTTTTGGGAAGGAAAAAGGTTTGAGGAGTGGGTAGGAATCTTAGGGTCAGTGTGTCCAGGAGTGACAGACACATGAATCCGTCTCCCCCACTGCGGTCCGAGGCCATGCTTCTAGAGCGTCCAGCTGGAGAGGTCAAGGGGTCTCCCTTAACCGGTCTCTCCCGACCCGGCCCGTCACGCAGCTGGTGGGCAGACCCATCCGTCACCAAGATCTGGACAAACCTCACTCCATGAACCCGGGCACCCTTGCTAAGTCACCTGCCGTAGCGAACCACTTGCGGTAACCTATGGCAGAGGCGTTGATTATCCAATGAATGGTTCCCGGGGCAGCGGTAGCCGTACCTACTAAATTGAACTTGTTATAAAACATAATAGCTGGAGTATGAAGTAATCTTTCTGTTTTAAATTGTTGATATAGTTAGATTTGAAGAGTTAATGGATTAATGAAACATATGACTTTGGTCAATTCAGGTTGAGATGGAGGGGAAACCAGTCACTACGCAGAAGGTCAGCGGGAGGTGTTGGATCTTCTCCGCCCTCAATGTCATCAGACTGCCATTTATGAAAGCCCTCAACATCGAGGAGTTTGAGTTCTCGCAAGGGTAAGTGCTTATTTTTGCAAATGTAATAATAAGTGTGTGAAAATGAATCAGAAAGTATGTTGTCTGTTGTATGCTTATGATGCAGTGCTAATTTCTAACAGTATGGAAGATGTACTGTCTCTCGTCTCTAGAATGGATAAAGTATGTATACAGAATGAGTTAATGATGAATATAAGTAAGTCTAAAGTCATGGTGTTTGAAAGAGAGTACGAAAACAGTGTGCCAATATAGTTGTGAATGATGAATACTTGGAGCAGGTGGATGAGTTTGTGTATTTGGGAAGTATGTTTACGAGAGATAAAAAGGCTGATAGGAATATTGAAACAAGGGTAATTCCAGGAAACTCCATTAATTGGGGACTGAACGCTGTAATCCCTATTAAAAAGTCATCCAAAGAGGTGCGGCTAGAAGTCCATAATGGAGTGCTGATACCAACTCTGATGTATGGCAGTGAGGAATGTAATTAGCAGAGGAAGGATGAAAGTCGACTGAATGCCGTAGAAATGAGATCCCTGAGGCGTTATCAAAACTATCTATGACCGTGTTAAAAATGTGAAATTTCAGAAAGAATGCATGGTTGATGTAGCATAATGAATAAGTTTAAGAACGGGACCCTTAGATGGTGTGAGCATGCAGGGCGGATGAAAGAAGAACGGAGTGTAATGAGAATATATGACACGAATGTGAATAGTAGAATACGGTCTAGGAAGACATGGCGCAATCAAGTGCATCAAACACTTGAGTCAGGACATGTCAAGTGTCACAATAACAGAAGAGTGAATAGACTACCTACGATAACAAATGTAAAGCGCCCTTGAGGTGCTATGTATTTGAAGGTGACCCTATAAGATTACTTATTATTTAATCATTTGCGTATAAAATTATTTATGATTGTATTAACCCACACGTGTACTTATGAATGGCCAATTTTAATTTCTATTCTTATTTATTATCAATAAAATATTATGTAGTAATAAATAAAAAGGAACAGTCTTCATTAGACACATTTAATTTAGCATCGCGTCATCAGTGATAACAAAATAAATTAAAAACATTTTTACGAGGAAATTGATGACATTATTTAAATGTATTATCTCATTTCTATACCATATTAATAATATTACTAGTGACGAATGAAAGTATTACGATTCGTAATTAGGTTAACCCGCAAATTAAACAATTTACTCGCCATCAAAATATTATATTGTGCATTTGTGCACAGCCGTCTAGAATATAATTCCACAGTATGGTCTTCATATTGTGATAATTATAAAATGGGAATATAGAGGACCCAGTGATAGGTCGTTTTGTCCTAAAATGCTTTTATAAAAATCTTCCTTCTCACACTTCTTGTATGAAGACGAAAATGAGAGAAGATATAGAGAATGTTGTTTTTCTTTAATCACATTCCCATGGACGTATGTTTCTTTCGAATCGTAGAACTTTTATGGTATTGCTAGTTGTAAAAAATAGAAAAAAAAGCTTCAACCATTAAAGGCACACGATGGTTTTAATTTTCACACACGATGAGGTAGAAATTTAACATTAATCACATACTTATTTGTTAATAAGTTTACCATGAAAATAATATGATAATATCCTTATAAATAATAATAATAATTGGATGATTTTTATATCTCCGTTTTTGTGAAAAATCACCTCAAGGGTGCTAACATTGCTATGTACTTAGTACTTGCCCAGGATTGTTTGACTTCTTTCTAAACTTGTAACACAGAATTCCAAATGTCATCACGGTTTTGAAAAATGAATTGAAAAAAGGAATAAATTGTTGTAAAGTCAAATACAACATTTTTCAATATGGGAAGTGGTCCACCGTTTTTGGTGGACCGTTAATTATTAATTTTTTTATAAAATGAATATGAAATTCTTTGTTTACACCACTGTTTTATATAAGTCTATGTTAGCTAAGAGTGGTGATTTCGCTTTATCCATGTTATCCCTTATGTTGTAATCAGTGTTGAAACTTTGTGTATGCTCGATATTATCATTATTATTTACTTACTATTACTTATTACTACTTACTTATTACTATTTACTTATTACTATTTACTTATTAATATTTACTCAATATTATATTGTATTATTATATGCTTATTACTATTTACTGATTATTATTTACTTATTATTTAATTTTTATTATTTATTTATTATTATTTACTTATTATTATTTACTTATTGTTTAATTATTAATATTTTCTTATTAATATTTACTTATTTTTATTCATGTGTTATTATTTACTTATTACTATTTAGTGATTATTATTATTATTAAATTCTAAAGCCTCTCATATCAACACAGGACTGTCCTAGTGAGATGAGTGGCTAATGTTTATGTTTTGTTTTTAAATTTAAGAATAAATAAATATATCTACATGTTTCGAAAGCAAATCTTTCCTCATCAGGATACACAGTATACTTTTATCCAACTTAAAAATTAAAAATTTCTAAATGTGTACCCTGTACACTGAATGTACAGCACCGGAGCTCTAGGGATTTTCTGGCTCCGTGAGAGAAGAGTCATACAAAAGACAGAGACATGACACATATTACTTTATTTTCCAGATACATCTTCTTTTGGGATAAGATCGAGAGATGCCATTATTGGTTGAACAGCATTGTGGACACGGCCAGAAGAGGAGAGAAGGTTGATGGCCGACTGGTCACTTTCCTCTTATACGTAAGTCTAGTGAATTAAATAAAAAATACTAGGGATATTGAAAGCAGGGTAAATACAGGAAACTCCATTAATGGAGGACTGAATGCGGTTGGTGCTAACAAAAAGTTGTCCAAAGAAGCGAAGTTAGCAGTCCACAATGGAGTGCTGATAACAACCCTGATGTAAGGCACTGAGGCATGAAACTGGCAGAGGAAGGATGAACGTAGACTGAATGCTGTAGAAATGAGATCTCTGAGGCGAATGTGTGGTAAATACATGTATGATCGTCCATGAAAAAATTGGAGATTCGTAAAGAATAATAATTCGTAAGGCTGATGTAAGCATAGTGAGTAAGATTAAGAAAGGGACGCTGGGCATGTAGAGCGAATGAATGAAGAAACGAGTGTAAGGCGAATATGACACGAATGTGAATGGAAGAGTTGGGCCATATCAGAAGTCAGAATAATAGAAGAGAATGTATGAGACGATGTATGAATGTGAATGAAGCAAGAAGTGTATGCCAGGATCGAGTTGTATGGTGGTGCGTCGTCTCTACCCACCCCTGCGGAGAAACCGCGTGATGGTTACTTAGTTACTCCATTACTAAATTCATGGGGTCCGTGGTCGAAGGGTAAGGCTCTCGACTATGAATCTGGAGGTCGCGGGTTCGAAACCCGGCGTACTCAAGCAAATTTTATTTAATTAATGTGTATGACTCCAGATGGCTGGGAGCAGTTGGTACTTTACTGTACTTGTACGGTATTCACATAAAAAATCATAACATAAAAACACAGTTTTACATTGCTTATTTAATCATGTTATCATGAACCTTGAGAACAGACTGATAAAACTTAGCATCAACTGATAAAATGAACACCCAACATTCATCATCATAAGAATGCACAATCATAATATGTAATTCTGATTGGTTAAACTTTCCAACCTTCCACTTCCTTCTCCTTTCAGCCTCATGTTATGCTCCAACTCGTCATCGACCTCACTGAGATGTTTGTAATCCAAACGTTACTTTCAGATAGATGACCCTGGTGAAAGACAGTTAAAATAAAAATGTTGCTTAAACTGTTTGGTGACCAGATTTGATAAAACCTGATACTTCTCAACCTTCCATTTCAGCTTCGCAACATATCCCAATAGGGTATTTTCACCCTTTTTTATCATTTTCTGCAAAAATTACGAAAAAAAATACGATAACAGCATTTTTATTTTATTTTTTGATTAACGATAAATTTTCTACCATGATTGAAAATGTGCCATTTTTGATATGCCTCCAAAACGGCATGTTCATTTTTGTTGGTAAATATGGCGTTGAGGTCAGGCCGACCAATATCAGTGACAGTGGTCTCACCGGCCAGTATCGTTATGTACATCATAATTACGTTGTAGCCAGTTCAAACCGTTTCGAAATATGCAGTTTTAGATCGTTTTTAAAATCAATTAAATGCGTGAAAATATTAAAATTACATATTTTTAGTGTGATGATCAGAAATATGAACTTGAAATCTTCCACACATTTTTAACGGTATCCGTAGTTTGTGAAAATACCCCATTGGAAATACTATACTCACTGGCTTCGGGCAGTTTGGGTCTCTTGTGCGGTGTTCACTCTGGTGCAGATCTCAAATCATTTTAAATTGCATGGAAAGATATTTAAAATTATTATTGTATGTACAGTGAAACTCTGTTAAGAAATTCTCACTTAGAAGTTTTCGTGCTTAAGGGGATCCGCTTGCTAAAATTCTAACTAAATCACGCACTCCTAATGCAGGTGCTGAGAAGGTTGAAATTCCCGCTTTGCACCGGCCGCATTTTTTGATTCACGCTGTTCACGCGAGTTTATTCACTGCATACCTTCGACACGGTGCGATTGTGAAGTTCCCCCCTTCATTACCTTTCAAACCCCCTTCCCCCCCGCTCCAGTCCAAGCTCCTGAGTAAATCTTTATCCGCATTCATTCCTAAGCGAGACACCGCGCGAACACTATTGAAGTGTCGCTACCCGGCCTTGCCCGGTTTCACCGCCGCGTTCACTATTGAAGTGTCGCTACCCGGCCTTGCCCGGTTTCACCGCCGCGATCACTATTGAAGTGTCGCTACCCGGCCTTGCCCGGATTCCTAATCAAGACACCGCGCGATTACTACTGAAGTGTCGCTACCCGGCCTTGCCCGGTTTTACCGCCGCGAATTATTGAAGTGCCGCTGCCCTGAAGCGCTGAAGAGGTCCGGACCGAACCAGTTTGCTGAAACCCTTTCGCCATCCGGAATTGCCCGGTCGAAATCACGCAAGCCGCCATGGAGTGATAAGTGAATTCGGTGAGTCCTTTTCCTTACATATTCCTCATTTCACAATCGCATTCATTTCCGGATAACTGCTGTCGGAAATAGAATAACCGCCGCACCACACGCAAAAAAAAACATCACCAAAATGAGTGTTTTATTTTATTTTGTAAAGCTCAGGCAATAAATATTAAAATGTTTTTCCATCGTATTCTAAAGAACTTAATTTACCACAATTAACAATATCCAAAATAGCTTTCGTAAGCAGAGATTTTCCGCAATTTTTTTTTTTAGGTTAGGTTCTTTATTTTTTTCTAGGCTTATAAAAAAACTCGCCAAAAAAATGCCCGGTTAGACAAAAGGCCAAGGTGTGTCCTACTCGCATTATTTAACCTGTCAAGCCCCGGAAGCGTACCAGTGCGAAATATTGAATTGTACCAGATTTACTGATTATTCACGAGCGTTAGGATCAATACGATCCTGGCGAATTTTTTGTGATTTAATTTTAACTTTAATGCTTTGACAACTGTATGAGAGAAAAAAATCAGAATCGCTTGTGCTAAAAACACTTCGACACTGTTGTTTATTTTATAACTGTAGCATCTCTGACGGCTTGGCAAAGAATGTTTGAGAATTCAGTTCTCAAACAATTTTAGAAAATTTCAAAGTAGTATCCAAGTCATTTTTTCTTCAAAAATACCCTGTGACTATTATTTTTCGTGTAGAGTATTAAGCAGGTTTATCTAGAAATAATAAAACCAGTTTATATACCTATAGATACATATTTTTTAACAATTTTTCCCAAAATGGAGAATTTTTTTTTTTTTAATAATGTTTGCTATTCTAGGTATACACGTCTTACGATATAAATATGAAATATATATGAATAATAAGATATATTATCTGGTAAACAAAAAACAATCGCAAAAAAAAAACTTCATTTTTATTCCGATATTCTAAGGTATTCTGAAAATTATGCTCTGGTGTTCAAAAGGTTAATTAAATCATCTATGATATTTATAAGTCATCGAATTTTCAACCAAAAACACATGATTTTGCATTACTTCGCATTGCATCGCCTTAAGAAGTTTGGTTTTTTCGCTAAGTCATCGAATTTTCAACCAAAAACACATGATTTTGCATTACTTCGCATTGCATCGCCTTAAGAAGTTTGGTTTTTTCGCTCCCTTGAAGATGGAATTTGAAAAACAGCCCAATTTATCCCTCATAAGAAGTTTTTTTCTCTGGTCCTTGGAAAACTTTTTAAGAGAGTTTCACTGCATGTATTTAATGACACTTCGCTTCTATTGTTGAGTTCCTTACTGGATGTTTATAATGGTATAATAAATAAATAAATATAGTCGGAGAAATCTGTTATCAGTACATTGATAAATGTAACCTATTATTTTAGATGACATATGCATTTACCCGACTATCTCGCTGCCGTGTAAACATTTCTACTTATTTACATATGTATCATAAATTGCAAAACCTCGCTGTTTGCAAAACTTTTTTTAACTAACTAACTAACTAACCATCACGCCGTTTCTCCGCAGGGGTAGGCAGAGAGGACGGACCGCCAAACAACTCGATCTTGGCATACACTTCTTGCTTCATTCACATTCATACATCGTCTCATACATTCTCTTCTATTATTCTTTTTTTATAAATTATTAAATTATAGGACCCTCCATACTAGCGTCCAATTTCTTGTATAAAGTTTTGCAAACTCTGAGATTCAACCGCAGATTTAAACTTTAAATTGCAAAAAAATTGAAAAAGCACCTCTGCTATCCTAATATAAATACATTTTAATTTTAAATTTATATTTGCTAAATAAATACATACCTCACTAAACCGCATCTGGTGCAGTCATAGTCACTGTGCGTATATAATTTGTTTTAATGTGAATACCGCACCCAACTTCTCACAACCGTCTGGAGCCAGTGAGACTATGGCATCCCCAATTGGGGAATGTTTTGAATCCGAAGGTTGTGGGGAAGGGAAGATGAAGGTGGGGAAATACCTAGCTATTCAGATTTGGCCACCAAACACGGCTAAAAGTCATTTCAAGCAATGTTTCGATTCTGAATGGTGGTCTTTCACCAGGGTGATACTGAGAGTATCTTCTACTCTGGAACATGCGCAAATACACAGTATTATTTTAAATGAATTAAGTGTTGTACAACACAAATTAATTAAATAAAATTTACTTGCGCACATCTGGATTTGAACCCGCGACTTTCAGATTCGTAGTCGAGAGTCTTACCCCTCGACCATGGAGGCCATTATTTATTAAAAAGAAAGTGCATTATCTCGTAGTCAAAAGATGACAAGAAGCATTGCTTGTTACCTTTTGTTGATCTACATGGAGTATATTTGTCTCCCAGCAAGTTTGCATCAACGGAGTGGCTAACTTTATCGAGATCATTTTTCAAACACAAAATTGAGACATTTGGAGATATTTTAGATAGGGACCATCACAGCTTCTATTATTGACAATTTAATCAGCTACTCATATCAAAACTTTAAAAAATAAATACGTCACAGATCTTTTCAAACGAGTATTTTCACAAAATGAGCAATTGACAAAGTGTAAATTTTCAAAGCCATTATTGTATGGGTTCGTGACATGTGAATGTATTCAAGTTACGGAGGTAGTTTTGTCACAAACTTCACGCTCAATAATGGTTTCGCATACTGCGCGGCGATAGAGTTGTAAATGAAGTTGGGTTCTTAAGTTTCAACTTCAACGCGTGTTACAAAATTACAACATGCGATTTGGGGTTAAGCAATGGAATTGAGTAGGGAGTTGTGTTATGAAATTTGTTTTCCTAATTTCTGTGACATGCCAAATCTAGTATCTGTATCGATGGGGACCTAAAATATTTTGAATTGTGCAAATGTGGACTTGAAACAACAGAACACACCTTAGAAAAATGTTCCCTTCATCGGTTTTCCTATGGCACATCTGTTCTGAACCAAGTGACTCCCGATGCCGACGATTGGCTGAATAACCCAAGCATCCCACTTTGACCTCCACCAACTCT
This sequence comes from Halesus radiatus, assembly GCA_022606495.2. Lineage (NCBI taxonomy): Eukaryota > Metazoa > Arthropoda > Insecta > Trichoptera > Limnephilidae > Halesus > Halesus radiatus. Next base: position 152,443 of record JAHDVE020010010.1, on the reverse strand, counting down.
CCATCATATGAAGAAGATTTGTTTTATTATGATATTTGATTATGCAGGACCCGACATGCGATGGGGGACAGTGGGACATGCTGGTGAACCTGATTAACAAGCATGGACTGATGCCCAAGAAGTGCTTCCCCGAATCCTTCAGCTGCGAAGACAGTCGTCATATGAATGCCATTCTCAAGTCAAAGGTACGCGTTTTAAAAAATCATTTTCAGAATGTTTATTGATTTTAACTATGGGGCAAGCATCAATTGCAACAACAACATGAATTAACTTATGTAATTGTCATTTCCGATCCGATACCGATTATTATATGTAGTCAATTATCGGCAATTCTGATACGACCGGTACACTATGTGACTCGATAGATTTCAAAATTGCTGTTTATTCCTCATAAAACAATGAAACAGTGGCCGAGTCAACATCCCTGTCCGCTGGCAGATTAACTGCCTGTTCTTTGGGTTATTATTCAAAAAGTATCATTAGTTTTCTCAATAACAATACGTGTGACTAGTGACGTAACTTGTGTGGGAGAGATGAAAATACCCGAACCCATCCGTTAGCTTCGGCTGACCTCAAAATACTAAACGAGATGACGCAGGAACAAACTTGACGTATACGAATGTTTTGTGGGTTTCGGGTATAGCTTTTTTGTACCTGAACGTACGGGATATGGCTCGTTGCGTTCGGGCGATAATATAGCGGCCGTATCACGTAAATTCGTATGGGTAGGGTGGTTAACAGAAAAAAATACTTTTCAAATACGTTGGTGTCATTCCTTGCCACAAATATTTCTTGCACGGTGGAACCATACCAACGGCTCTCCACGTTTCCACTTCATTGTGACCTCCTCGTGGGTGGGGCTCGCCACCTCACTCGCTCGCGCTATTGCCAAAGCTGTGTGAGGGGACAAGATAATCAGCTTTTTATTTATATGGGATATCTGTCGACTTTTTCTACAAGTCTAGGATTAATATTAATTTTTTTATGAGGTCCTAGGTTCGAGTACCAGCTGCTGCCTTCATAATCTCTTGTTTTTTTTTAATCTTAGTGCATTCATTTAAAGTATTCTTGCATTTCAGCTGAGACAGTTTGCTAAAGAGCTGCGGGAGCTGGTTGAGGCCGATGCCTCTGATAAAGTGATCCAGGCCACCATTGAAAAGCAGATGAAGATTATCTATAATGTTGTCGCCATCTGCCTCAGTAAGTTGAAATATTATGACATATTCACTTCTTATACCAACCACTTTCTTCTAAACCCCCACTCTAATCAATTTCCCTGATTAACCAGGCTCCTCCACTCCGCACGGTCCTGTGCCGCTTGGAGAGCCGCGAACACTGCCGTTCTGGACGCTTGTAAAACTTGATTAGTCAAAGTGTCTAATGTATCTGAGGATAGATTGTAGACAGACAGTTGATAGCCTATTTTGGATGCCTAGCTCTTTCCTGGCTGTTTAACTTATTAACGATATCTACTTACAATAAAAATAGTTCAGTTGATAGATTTCCCTGAACAAGGAGGCCAGTTGATCAAGTTCTAATCTCACAGCGGGTAAAGTATAATTCTCTCTTTATGCTTTGTGATATGGTTTCATCATCATGTATTTTTACTTTGCAGGCACTCCCCCGGAAACCTTCACATGGGATTACTACAGCAAGAAGAACATCTACAACTCTGTAGGCCCTATCACCCCGCAAGAGTTCTACGAGAAGCATGTCAAGCCTCTCTACAATGTTGATGATAAGGTTTGTTATACATACATCATCGGTGCTGCAATTTTCCCAACAAGCCCTCCATTGATATGCTTGGTGTAATTCTATGTAACCAGCTCAGGTATGGGGGCTCCATCGAAGCCAGAGTAAAGTTAGCATCTCAGAAGCTGTGAGTACTATATAGAGCCTGAAGATACTTGAATAGTACACAACTGCTGACCCTGTACAAATCGCAAGTGCGCCCCACTGTAGAATTTGATAGCCACCTCCGGGGAGTCCCAAAATATCTGAAAAAAACCCTCGACTCTGTGCAGAAACGGGCGATCCGTTTGATAGATTCGCCTATCCTAGCAAACGGATTGTAATCTTTGGAGCACAGACGTCAGGTGGGAATGCTGTCTTTGTTCTACCGGTATTTTAATGGAAGATGCTCTGAGGAACTAGTGTCATTGATCCCTTCGGCACCAGTGCACAGTCAGGAAACACGCCAAACGCGTGCCCAAGGGTGTGGTGTTGGTCTCCGTGCTGTCCAGCCATCTAAGCTTAGACTCTATAGAGAGTGTTCAGTATTTATAGCAAGATCATCATTTTAATTATTAGTATTTTTCATCCAATGTTATTCGTTGTTTCAATCATTTTAATTTATATGCAGTGCCGGTGCACGTGTGAAACTCGAAGAACGCGAGCTCATCACCCGTTCACAGTTGATGTTGGCTTAATGAGAATGGGTGGTTTCGCTGATCCGTTTTTGTGAAAGTCGGCTCGTATGTGGAACGAGCTACCGGCATCTGTCTTTCCTTCTTCTAATCCGGGCCTCTTCGTGGCCCCCATTAACAAATCCCTTCCTACAGCCCCCTCAACCCGCCTCACAATGTTACCTAACCGGGTGGCAATACAATTCCCTTGTATGTGCTACGTATAGACAGGGGCGCTCTTGTGAGGTGTCACATAAAAAAACAAATGTGGCTACACTCTTTTAGTAGATATCAGTTCTTATTCATTGCAGCAAATGCAGCCAAAAATAGATGCTTATTTCCCAAAATGAAGTCATTGTACCATTCTATGGTTTAAACTATCAATGTTCTAATATGTAGATTACATCAACTGCATAATTCATCCTTTTTCTCTCACGAAATTCTCGGTAAATAACAGCCTTCATTAACTTATTGTACAGATATTTAAGCCTCGCTAGACCATTGTTTTATTTATCAGAAATATACTCAGTGTTAACAACGACAGTGTTTTTATCTAACGAGTAACAATCACACATCCACGTTAAGATATTTTCGCCATATTCCATCCAAAAGTCCAGGATTTACAACCTTGAATCAGATCGAGAACTTACTGGTGCGGACAGAGAGCCTCGCTGTTAATTGATCATCCATCCTTGCTACATGTCCTTCCCATAGTAGCTCATGGTTGTACCTGGGGCGCTATTCCCGTTCTTTTTAAGGAAGATTCCTTAACTTTTTCATTGGGGTTAAAGTCTTCTTACTTAACTGCGGTTCCGATTCTCTCGGATGACAGCTGTCAGCTGAATTCAGCGAGCGACACTCATAAAAAATGTCAATGTTTGCGACGTTTTAACAGGAGAAAAACTCAATATTAAGTATGTTATTATTTACGTTATTATTTACTTTAAACATAATTAGATATTAAACATTATATAGATGTTGACATTTTTGACAATAAGGAACTCCAGTCCATTTTTTTTTTTTTGTATTAATGTTGACATCCTAACTTAATTTTCTGTTTTTTTAATTTTTTTTTTAAGTTCGTTTTCATGGTTAAAATAATTGTTAAAGTTTCAATTTTTTTAAGCCCACCAAAACGCACGAAATCTATGGCTTGTTGGGTGTGACGTCACATGAGCTTTCGGATTAGCGGTTCAATAGGCGGTAATCGATATTGTATGAATTGCATCCAAAACTTCGAGAACTTTATACTCAAATTTATCTGTTTTTAATTGAAGGAAACATTGTAGAATATCAGCGTCTCGTTACTATTGTAGGTGCATTGTACCAAAGTGCAAAAATACATTCATATCCGCAACTGATTAAAAATTTATCAGCGTTCAAAGAAAGTCCAAATCCAACTTTTTTAAAACCTGAACTGGAAGACTAGGGCAGATGTTGGTAACAGAAATGTGTATTATGATACCGCCGTATATCTGATATATGGATACCGGGTCCACAGATATTAGCGTTCTGACCATTCCGAGATATTAAACGATATTTTGGTATTCATATCTATTGAATAATGATTTGGTACGTGATAATAATAATAATATTTTAATGATTTTTATAGCGCCATTTTGGCGCATTAAAATCACATAAAGGACGCTGTACAAATGTTTTTTTTTCCCAATGCTCTTTTTTTCATTATTGAAATTTAGTACAATTTAATTCATTGTAATGTTATTCTTCTCTTTTAATGAATGCTTGTGTAGAGAAGCGGAGTGTACATATTGCGTTAAGATGGTTATATATTTACACAGTAATGTTTCCTAAAGTGTCACAAGAAGATGCTTAAAATAATAATAATAAAATGGTTTACATGATTATATTACAAAGTTGGTGGTTTAATTAATAGAAAAAATGGAGTGTGTGGTGACAAATTTTGTTTTAGAAGTTAAAATCATAAAATAATACACTTAATGTACAATGTGACGTAGGATATTTAACATATAGCATAACGGTACTAGTGGTATATTATGTTGTCTATCTTATCACTAACTATAGACAGTCTAATCATATCGATAATAAGTACTGGCGTTACTGACCGTGCTCGATTCATTCGATATTCATCGTTATTTAATGTTAATAAATCTTTGGTATCGCTTTCTATAAAAATTATTCCTTCGTTGACAACAATGAAAAAAACTATAAAAATAGCTAGAAATGACAAAATATTACGAAATTTTAAATCGTTATGTCCCAGACCCTCTTAGGTCTACCCGAAAAATTTGTCATACGGGATTCAAAATCGATAAAAACGGAAGAAAGTTCGAAATGATTTTACAGGCAAAATGAACACTGTAAACAGCGAAATTATAAGCAGTAAGGAATATTAAGAGCGGAAAAAACCTTATCTAGTTATAATTGGGCTCAAAAATGGCACGTGTGACGTCAGAAGCAGTGGTACCAACAGAACATGGAGTTTTGATGGTACGGTTTTTAGTTCACTTTTATATAATGATTTATATAATCTATGTATAATATATACAAGAAAAGTTATATATTCAGAATCGGCATTTTCTGATCTATAAGAATACATATTTTTAAAGCCAGTATATTTTTTACTGGAGTTCCTTATTCATGTCAGGCGCGGCATTGAGTCCGATGGCGGTGGACTCACTCCGAGTTCGCAATTCCGGATTTACTCGTTTCCAACTCACACTCAAGGAATGGCAAAGGTTTTGGATTGGAGTCAGAAACGAAAGGCATCCCTATTCATTAGTATAATATTAACGATTTTTGATTCCGGAACGGCGGACCTATGCGGACCGAAAGGAACGAAGACTGAGTCCGAGGAATCGAGTCCATGTGGCTAAACTCGGAATTGGAACCAGTTTTTAAAATAAGTGGAATGACCTATCTCTTCGGTCGGCACAAATTCAAATGTCACTTTTAGAACTAGAGACAAAAAAAAGGTCATTACTATTTAATGAGGTAGGTACCTTTTTATAAAACGTGATTCTTCATTAGTAGGCTTATTAATGATATTTAAAAATAAAATTAAAATGAATTATAATATAATATACAGTAAAACCCCTATTTTACGTTTTTCAAGGGACTGAAAAAAATAAAATTAAATGGAGGGAAAATGTAAATCGGGGGAAATGAAAAAAACAACTTTGTTTTAAAAATAATCTTTGTTAATTTTTTTGGTTGAAAAAACAATACATATTTTATTTTTATAAAAAAAATCATGTAGGTAGATTAGTTGAGTATTGAAAAAAAAACATTTAATTTTTTTTTATTAAAAAATCATTTGTTGAATTTTTTTGTATCGAAAAAATATTTCATATATTTTTAAAAAAATCATGTAGATTAGTTTGTTTAATTTTTTTTTCTCTAATTCTTTTTCAATTGTATATATACATTTAAAAGTTTCGTTTTGAACGCCACAAATGTGACACCTGCCCCGGCGCATTGTCATGTGCACGTCCAATCACGGCACAGATAGCTAAAATTGAAAGTGGGCAGCCAATCACGGCGTTTCGCGCCGTACGGCCGACCAATCACGGCACGACAGATAAACATGTGTCTTCTGCGCCGACTCATTGTCAAGCGCGCGTAAATCACACATTTTGAATATTTTCGACGTAAATTGCGGGAAAAAAACGTAAAAATCGGGTAATAAATGTACTAAAATACATCGGGACTGAAATAATAACACGTAATTGGCGGGAAAACGTTAAATCCGGGGACGTAAAATACGGGTTTCACTGTAATTGTTTTAGTTCAAAATCTTATGTCACTTGAAGATATTTCATCATTTTGTGTTTTCAAATAATCTCTTGACAATCTATTTAGGATCTTTTTACCATGTCTCACCGGAATTCCACAGTTAATCAAGAAGTCTTTAACCCCAAGGAAAAACGTAAGGAATCTTCCTTAAAAAGAACGGGAATAGCGCCCCTGGTTTGTCAGACCCCATTCTCTCGTATGGCTATAAAGATTCGTCTTCCTTTGAAACATGTCCGAAACCCTTTTGCTGTTCCTCATGTGGCCCCAGCTCTCTGAGCCGTAGCTTAGGATTTGTCTGATGAGTGTTTTATATATGTATATGGATTGGATTTGGTTCTTCTTGAGAGGAGTCTTTGAGACCTTAGCTTCAACATTAGTACTAATTTCACTCACGCAATTTATGAGAATCGGTTCATGTATGTGATTGTTTATGCGTTCCAGGTATGCCTAGTAACTGATCCCCGCACTGCACACCCCTACGGCGCCCTTTACACCGTGGACTGCCTGGGCAACGTGGTGGGCGGAAGGCGCACTCTCTATAACAACCAGGAGGTGAAGCACTTACGCGATGCCGCAGCTCGCTCCGTGCAGGGCGGCGAGGCCGTCTGGTTCGGCTGCGACGTCAGCAAGAGGTTCATGCCCAAGATGGGTATTGAGGACATTCGCATGTGAGTTGGTTATACTTACTTCTGGCACGGTCCCCTTAAATATCATGATTTAAGATTATTGCGGTCAATAGGTGTTTTGTTTGAATTTTGGGGTAATAAACAAATGTTGCATATTCAACATCTATCCCAATGGTGGTTCCTGCAAGGGCTGTCTGTCAGATCAAATTACCGTCACCTGAATGCAGAACTATCCTAACTGCATTTAAGCAAATTTTACAGGGGACGCATTTAAAGTTTTGAAAGCGGGTTCTCTCATATGATAATATTTCTCCACATGTCGTCAAAATCGATGGAAATCATTGAGGTATATAAACAGAGTAGACATTTCTTGCAAAATCAGTGTAAAATATTGTTCCCGTGCGTGAAGTAGGAGGGGGTGAGATCTTCTGTTGATGTCACCCGAATCCTTCCAACCTCTAACAAACTCGACAAATGGAGTCACCGCTCCACGACCCGGAGCATTTGAGTTACCGGCGTGCCTAACTTTTTAACATTGAAAAGGCCAATTTACACAAATATTGATTATGGTAAAACCAATGAAAGGTTACACCACATCTTTTCCAGAATGACATGTCCACTTATGTAGGCATTTTGCAGTTATCATTGGAGATCCATGCCCGGTGAGGGCTTGTATTCGACTGAAGCTCGTGTTCAATTCAATTCAATTCTTTATTGCATTTTTAAAGATATTATTAAATATGACAGGATGTACAACATCCAAAATAATTACTTATAAAAAGATAAGAAAAATTATAAGAAAGAGGTAGACATATATAATGTCAGTAAATTCCATACAACACATACTGGTATTATACAAATAGCAGCAAAGCTTTTTGTTTATATGCAGCTTCATTGTGTTCTCAATATGTTGATATCCGAAGTGATTCTATTTAACAGCAAGATTGCCCTTCCCACCGGCATGACCATTGGCGAGTTGGTCCTGCAGGCCTGGAGATAATACAGTCTATGCTGTCAGTGACAGAGATAACCATCGGGAACATAGAAATTAATGCTCACTATGATGCCAATTGTTGTTGCCCATATTTCAAACGCCGATATTTAGTCCGTTTGTATTTTTTTTTATATGAATACCGCAGTCCCAGCTGCTCCCAACCGTCTGGAGCCAGTGAGACTATGGCATCCCCAATTGGGGAATGTTGTGTGGCTGAAGGTATTGGGGAGGGGAAGGAGAAGGGAAAGAGGAAGGTGGGGAAATAAGAATAAATAAAGTTGACCACCTCGGTTTACGCCTGGGATAGAGCCAACATGGTAAACTTCAACATCTCAAAAACCCAAGCGTGTTCGGTCTCGGCTAAAAAGGTGGTCAATGACTGTCTGCTCCAATTCAATGGGAGTACGCTCCCCAATAAAGACTCCATTGAAATGCTCGGGGTAAGTGTTTCAGACCAGCTCAAGTATCGGGGCTCTATAGAAGCCCGAGTAAATTTGGCTTCCAAGAAACTGGGCGTCTTGTATAGGTCTAGCAGATTCCTTAATAGTGACCAACTGCTAACCCTATACAAATCTCATGTATGTCTAATTTTTAATTTGGAGGCCACCCCTGGACTGGAGCTCCCACATGTTTGATAAACCTGCCTGATTTTGTGGAAAGGAGGGCGGTTCTTTTAATTGACAATTCATTGTTAACAGATCTATTGCCATCCCTAATGCACAGACGCAATGTAGGTATGCTGAGTCTGTTCTATAGATATTTCAATGAAGCCTTCTCGAAGGACCTACAGCATTGATGCCCTCCGCGCCCGTGGACGTGCGCGAAACTCGACGGACACGAGCGGAACACCCGTTCGGGGCCTCTTCGAGTTCCGCATGTTAAGATCCCTTTCTACAGTCCCCTACTTGACCCACCTCATAATGTTGCTCAACCGGGTGACAATATAGTTCCTCTGCCTGTGCTCTGTACAGACAAGGGCACTCTTGTCGGTGACACATAAAAATCCATAAAATTACCCTATACTGATTTGCAATATTTTTTCATACCATATTATACACTCTACATTAGAATTTCTTGTATATTTCAGACACGACTTTTCTCTTGTGTTTGGAACGGACGTCCAGGTCTCCCTGAGCAAAGAAGACCGAGTGATTTATGGGGAATCCACCATGACGCACGCCATGGCTTTCACTGCTGTTTCAATCGACGTAAGAAAACTATTTTTGTTATTAAATTATTACTCTACCTTATCAACAAGCTCATTTAGTCAGACTGAGTTTGATTCTCGATCTTCCATTTCCATCGAAATTTTACAGTCTGACATTTAATAGTAAACAAAAAACGAGGGTACTGCAATAGTTTAAAAGGTTTTAAATGGCAACACCAAGATGGCTCATAGGAAAATGGATTTAAGTTTAAAACGCACAATGATCCAAGTTTATATCTTTTACTTTAACCAAACGTTGTCCAGAAATTATTGGTACTCTCCGAAAGGAGATGATTCTACATCATATTACAATTTTTCTTTTTTTTTTCTTTTTTAAGACTTTGCAAGTAAAATAATTAAATCCGATTTTTTTTGTATTTATTTAATTTACATATCAAAAATTCCGTTTAGTAGATATTAAATCAAAATAAAATAAAATCTATTTCACAGATCAAGATTATTGAGTTATGTTGTTTTTTTTTTGGAAGTTGATGTTTGTTTGGATGGACTGTTGAACTCGAATGTGTAGGACAAATTTCAAAGACCAAGTGAGTAGCTTGGTGTTGCCATAGTATTGAAAAAAATCCATGTGAATAAATTTCTACAATATTATCCCAAGCTGTATAAGCGCATTTAACAGGTACAAATAGTGTTTCTTTGGGTAGTAGTTGGAAATGTACTTTTGGGCTTCCACCCAAAGGGAACAAAAACACTACTGCTATCTAGTGACTTGTTCCCCATGGGGAACAAAAGTACTTGACGGGTGAACAAAAAAATGAATAAACATTATTTAAATTTCCAGAAGGAAGGCAACCCCACAAAGTTCCGTGTAGAGAATTCTTGGGGTGAAGAGAGAGGCGAAAAGGGATACCTGCTTCTCACAACCGAGTGGTTCGATGAATTCGTCTTTGAGGTTAGTTTCTACTTTAATGCATTTTGTAAAATATATTTTTAATTGTGATTTAAAAAAGAAAGTCTAATATTCCCCGGTTGCAATTTCTTGACAATATTTTAAATCTCCCCACTATCATAATTAGCTAACTAACCATCACGCCGGTTTTCCTCAAAGGTAGAGAAGACAGACACAACTCTGTCTTGGCACTCACTCCTTGCTTCATTCACATTCGTGCATAATATTCTGTTATTCTCGACTATTTATTTATTGTTATATTAACGGACCATTGTTCAATTACACATAATACACAACACGAAATGAAATAAACAAGAGCTACAGAAACACATGCATAAAATATGAATGAAGCAATGAAAAAAATATACATTTGAGTCTTTAAACAAGATTTTGGTAGTGTTCATGATGTTAGACATATTATTAGATATTCTTCGAAGTTTATTTTCATAAATCCTCACAAAAATCATTTAGACTGCTACTAAAGATTTCAAGGCCATGGCTTGAGTTAACAAGTCAACATTCTGGACAGTGGAGAATGGTACCAATAATTAGTAGAGTGTTGATTGAGGAAAAGCAAGGCATTGTTTCTGAGTCTACGGCAAGGAATTTTGAACTGGATGAGTTGCAACAAAGAACTTTTTACATGACTCGACTGAAGTATTTGGTTCACTTGTCGTGCTACGTCTTACTCGGGTGTCCCCTACTTCTACAATATTTTTTGATAAACAAAATTCAATGTCACTCTCATCATAAATGCTAAAATTGCTGCTTATGAAATGATGGATGGTTTAGCTTGTAGAGGATTGAACCCACATACCTTGGTTCGCGCTTGACCCTTTGGACTGCACTGCAAAATAGTATTTTATACTATTTGCTTTTTTCACTATAGGCGTTGTAATATCTTAGTTTTGATTGTTACACATAGATGGCACTGTCGTTAAGACAGTGTAAGAATGGGAGCCTCTCAAGGTCAGGCCAGACAGAATATTACCATTGTATAGAAAGGAGCTTAGCTTCCTGGCTTTCCAAATCGACTACACATATTTTTTATGTAACATGTTATTTAAATAAATAACCAAGTGTTATTGTAATGGGATATTTATTATCAAGACATAAATATATAACAGGCGTAACGAAATAACTCTTTATCCTATAGAAATTATTCTCCTCTTTTTGCGTACATTTATAAACTTAACTAAAACATACTCCATTATAAATAAATTAATATTAAGATATTAATAATGGTGATTAACTGAATAATACAGTGTCAAAACAGAACACGATGTAAATCGTCTAATTGACCATACATCCTCCATTGATATTAAAGGTAGTGACACACCGGGCCTACGTACGCAACACATGACATCTGGACAACTTATAATCTATACATTTTCTATGAAAATAGATGCTTTAGGAACATACTTGTCACACGCAATCCTTTGTTCCCCGCGCAATGCTGATCTGGACTGTCCAGATTAGCGTGGGACAGTTGATTTGACAGTTAATTTGTCAATCTTTGCTCATGCATTTACGAAAATATTAATTTAAAAACAATAACTCTTAGTAAGTCATCCTCAAATTCAATTTTCGGAATCACAAGACATGATAACGCTGAATAGTAACCTAAAAAATAAATGCCAAATCAACTGACTTACCACATTCGTAGGGACTAGAAACACTGGTCACACACGTTGGAAGCCGTGTCCTACCTAATTTGCTTTGCGTACGTAGGACGAATGTGCACATCGGCCTGGAAACGTAGCATCGTGTAATAGTACACAATTGCTGACCCTGTACAAATCATAAGTACGCCCCACTGTTGAATTTGGTAGCCACCTCTGGTCTGGAGCCCCAAAATACCTGAAAAAAACCCTCAACTCTGATTAGAAACAGGGGGTCCGTTTGATAGATTCCACTATCTTAACAAATGGATTAGCAATCTTTAGAGCACAGGTATCAGGTGGGAATGCTGTCCTTATTCTAGCGGTATCTCAATGGAAGATGCTTTGAGGAACTAGCATCATTGATCCCTTCGCATCGGTGCATAGCCGGTAAACACGCCAAACGCGCGCCCAACATTTGTACACGGTTGACATCTGTCACATGGGAATGGGTCGTTTCTACGACTTGTTATTGAGTTCAACATCCCAGCTGTAGAACGATTTGCCGGCCTCTGTTTTTGCTCCTTCCCATAACATAGGTCTCTTCAAGATCCACGTTTACTTCATCTCCTCAAAAAGACCCTCCAAGCAACAACATCCTCTAAGGTGACATCGGCCCTAAGGGAAATTATTTCCTTCAGGGTCTCCTGTGCGGAGTTAATATAAAAAATAAAATAATAAAACCGTGTGTGTTGCGTACGTGGGCCCAATGTGTCCTTTCCTTAATAATGGTGCATAACCGGACAAAACAACATGATATAAGTGGTCTAATTGACCGTAAATAAATAATAAATAAATGATAATAATCGGTTAGGTTAGGTTTGTTTGTTTGTTGCTTTTCTTCAATGTTTTTTTTTGTCATGAAAACATTAATATTTTTTCCAGGTGGTCTGTGACAAGAAATACCTGTCCGAAGAGATACTGAGCGTGTTCAACCAGGTGCCCGTGACGCTGCCGGCCTGGGACCCCATGGGCACTCTGGCTACCAACTAGCCCGGTCGCGCCGTTTCACCATCACGTCATACACCAAATATGTATATTCACGGCGAGGCAGTCTGCGCTCATAGCGGAACATAGTGAAGTCAATTAACACTGGTTTTTAATTAAGTTAGCAAACATTGATAGTATCCTGATTGAAATATTGATAGATGAATTGCAATCTTTAGAACATCAATGTCACGTGGGAATGCTCCGTCTGTTCTACCAGTATTTCAATGGAAGGTGTTCCAAAGCACCATCATTATAATGGACAGATTTCAATCTTTAGAACAGAAGTCAAATGGGAATTCTGTGTTTGTTCTACCTATATTTCAATGGCCGGTGCTTCAAAGGACTAACATTATTATTATCGATCACTACAGCCAAAGGACTTAGTGTCATAAATTGATAAAATACGGATTCTCTTGTCTCGATTGAAAGAATTGCAATCTTTTGATAATAGACGTCAGGTGTGAATGCTGTGTTTGTTCTACCGGTATTTCAGTGGAAGTTAAGCCAAAGAACTAGCGTCTTTGATCCTTGAAAAGTAGTATCAATTATACTGATGTTTGTAATATTATTTATGGATTCAATAATAATAATTTAAGAATACATATCAAGTTTGCCAAAACTTTAAAAATAATTCTCTTTACCAATCATGTGGTAAAATTTAAAGAGTTCAGAACTGTTATAACTGATTTATTAACCCCAATTAAAATGAGGATTAAGTCGGGAGAGAATACCACGAGGAACGGGCTGTCAGCCGTCGGTTCAACTGTGCGGTGTTGCCAACGTTTAGACAATAGTGTGGCAAACGTAAAAATGTTATATTATTAATTTACGGTGCTTGGCTACAACTTAATTACAATAAAAAATAAATGAGATGCGGCGTTCGCACAGAACACTGTTCTATTAATTAATTGTAGTAAATTTCTCGACTGAAGTCTTGTATGAGAGAGACGGCATAAAAGCGAAGCAACTGTAGTTATGTAAACAGTTTGCATGGTTGTCCGGTCTCTCTTCGTTATCACCTGTCATCTGAGATAATACATTGTTTTAATTGCAGCCTCTTGGCTATTATTCCGCTATCCCATTATCATACATTAATGGTTTTTCGTCTCCGATGTGATTACCGACTGCCTTGAACTGAATGAAGTATAGCTTTTTTAATGTAGATTAAGACATAAGTACCTTTCAGAGTATTGTAATACAATATTAATGTAATTTTTAATTGGGCGGGTTATTTTACTTAAAATATTGCCATAACTTTTTTAAATCTCACTGAGGTTTCTTCTAATCATTTTCTAAATCATTAACTTATGGCTCTAAATGCAAATATGATTCATGTATATATATGTTTTTTTTTTTCAATTTAATGACCCTTTCATGGTTTTAAAAGTATTTTCATCATTAGCCTACTATTTCGCTACTGCGTATTGTCCCATTAGTGGAAAAAGTCACTATGTGTCATACAGACAGTTGGTATGGCACTTAATGAGTTTAACCTCTAACGGGACGTCGTCCCATTGGTGGAAAAAGTCACTATGTGTCATACAGACAGTTAGTATGGCACTTAATGAGTTTTACCACTAAAGGGACAATATTATGAACTGACAAAATTAGGTTACTTTAAAAAAAAATTGTTATTGTGATTTTACTGAATTTAATCAAATTACATCTGGATGTCTCAGGTATTACTAAACAATATTTTAGCCCCATTTAGATTTTTTGGCATTTGGATGTTCTCCGTTAAGCACGGATTCTGTGCCTGTTTCAGCTTTTAATCAAATTGGGATTATCCGTCAAGCGTAACGGTTATGCTGTTATTCTTGACGGCTCACTATTTCATTAAAAACTGAAACGAACCTTGAATCGGTGTTTAATGTAGATCGTTTAGATGTAAAAAATTCAAAATTGGGTTTTTTGTTGAATTGTGACAATGTCAAATGTGACAAGGTTTGAAATACGCCAAACTTAATTATTTTATTAAATACTAATCGAATACACAAATACCTATTTTACAAATTATTGAAATCACATACATAATATTTAATAAATGCTTATTCCGACTGTGAGTTACAAAATGGTACAGCTTGGCATTTAATTGTAGATATTTATTACTTTGGAACTACAAAATGGCAGCACCAAACTATTAGCTTTGTCTTTGAAATGTGTTCTTCATATTCAAATGTTTTCGCATATTCGCTTTTGACAGTTTATTTTAAAGAAACAAGGCAAAACACTAAAATCTTTTTTTTTTTACATTTTTTGAATTCATAACTTTGATATATGTATTTGATTTTGTTTTTTTATTTTTTTATTTAACAAACATCTAATACACGGTTATTTTAATAAGTACATAAATTTTCACACAGAAACATCCAAAAAAAATCGCCTTTCTATATAATTATCTTCCTTGGAAAGCGTTAAATAGTAAAAAAAGTTAAAAAATTATCTTAAAATATGATGTAGAATCATCCCCTTTCGAAAGTACCTCTAATTTCTGGACACCGTTTGATTAAAGTAAAAGATACTCGTATGCAATTGGACAATTGTGTTTTTTTTTAAACTTACTTTGTTTTTCTATGAGCCATCTTTGCGCTGCCATTTAAAATCTTTTAAACGATCGCAACGCCCTCAATTTTTGTCTACTTTTAAATGTCAGACTGTAGCTCTGTGGTTTTATGTGTTTTAACCTTTCGAGTATGAGATAAATTATGACTAAACATCCCTATTAAAATAAAATATACTACTGTTAAAGAGTGTTGCACACGTTTATATGCACATGAGATGCGGTAAAAAGGTTAAAATTATTTTTTTATAATCTGCAAATCTGTTACTTTACAGATGTGAATATAGATGTTTATCTTCGGAGTTTTGGCATTAATTGGACGTAATTATGCAGAAAGCTTCCAACCCAAAAAAGATGAGGCTGAGAAAAAGGCGTTTGAAAATTTGGCAATACAAAAGCATATTACGGCATTTGTAGAGTGAAATATAAATATTCATATTCATTCATTCATAAATAAATATATATATAAATATTCTCGTGATCATTTTGTGGGTTGGACGCTTTCTGCATAACTAAGTCCAATTATACTATTACTTGTTATGTACATAGTTGATATTTTGCCAAGATGAAATTGACATATCAACCATAATGCCGCAGATTTATTACTATGCAATGTGTTCTTAAATTTTAAATAAATACATATTACAAAACTATAAATGAAAAAAAAATCTTAGGCTGTTCAAAGTAACAGATTTGTTTTACGCAGGGTACCTAAATGTTAGTCGTGTATTTGAAAAAAATAATTATGTATGTATTTTTTATGAATAATGATAAATCTCTTTTTTATCCTCAATAGAAATCACGATTGCCCAACCATATAACAATATAGCTCTCCTGGATGTACAACATTAAAGCCGGGGTATTTCTTGGGAGGTGTCACGGAAAAAAAAAAGTTACCATCAATTATACAAGTAACCAAATAAACACGTGTACAAAAAATAATACGCAAATTATAAAACATTGAATTAATTG
The DNA here is from genome assembly GCA_022606495.2 of Halesus radiatus. Lineage (NCBI taxonomy): Eukaryota > Metazoa > Arthropoda > Insecta > Trichoptera > Limnephilidae > Halesus > Halesus radiatus. The sequence continues at coordinate 136,341 of JAHDVE020010010.1, read as the reverse complement.
TAATATTCTATTTTTTAACTTTTAATTATTTTATTGAAGTTTAAAAACCTCATTGTAATATTTAATCATTGACGAAGATAATATTAACATAACCTAAATGAATCATGAAACCGACAAAAAAAACAACAGAAAATAAAAAGATATCAGTCACATAAAAAATAGAGGATAATATTGACAAAGTCTTGAATTTGAAATATGATATCGATGAAGATGACATAAATTGAACTGGTCTCATTAGCTAAGTCGGTAAAGCGGTTGTCCCGGAAAGACAGAGGTCCTGAGTTCGAGTCCCAGATGCGACTGATATCTTTTTATTTAATTTTTTTTTTTCGGTTTCATGTTTCATTTAGGTTGTATTAATATTATCTTCTTCAATAATTAATTGTAATATCATTGCTTTACTTATTATGTAGTCCATCAATAAAGTACAGAAAAATTGGAAGGTGCTGCAATAGTTTAAATGGTTTTAAATTTCAATAGCAAGGTGGTTCAAAGGAAAAAAAAATTAACTTTATTAAAGCTCTATGGTCCAAGGGAATGTTTTTCATATCAACATTAAACGGTATTCAGATTTTGTTATTTTTTTAAATTTTGGTAGATAATTGCATGGAAAAGTTTTTTGTTGTTTGGTCTTAAATGTACATAATATTGTCCCATTAGGGGTAAAAGTCACTATGCGTCACACAACTAGTATGGGCACTTAATGAGTTTTACCTCTAAAGGGACGATTATATCAAAGAAGCATTAGACATTAAATCAATGTGCACTTTTAACATTAAAAAAAAATGGTAATTTCAGGAGTAAATCATAACCACAAATTTAAATAAGCTAATATTTGTTGCCATAAATGATTAAAAAAAGGTTGAATTTTATAAAATTTCTGCACTTTCTTGACGGACCGTAAGTAGTTTTTTATTTTTTAACTGAAGTAAATGTTCTAATATTGATTTATCATACAAATAACAATTTTTTTAGGGATTTCTTAGTCGTAGGCAAATACTAAATTCGATAGAAAAATTTCATTGAAAAATATAAATACTGAATAAAAATGTTTTTGTTTTCTTTTTTAAGGTGAATTATTTTGTCTTGCATTCTGCAGATGTGTTTTTATTAACAATTTTACTAACTATTACTGTAAATAATGTTTTATTGATTAACGTATAACATTGTACAAATCATCCATGTGTTCATCCACAGCTTTATTACTGTATGCATGTTTTTAAAATACAAGATTTTCTCAGTTATTGTTAAAATAAAAGCAAATTGTCTATTTATTAAATGTTTTTTATTTATTACAATCCCAAATCCTTTTAAGAGATACACATAGAAGTGTGTTATGGGCGTGTCCGTGTGGCCGCCGAAGTAAGGTCGATTTAATCTTACTTACAATTGTTTTATTTTTTTTTTTTTGTTTAGTTTCAATACATATTTTTTCACTGAATTAATAAAATTTTACAAAGCTAATAAGACAATTTTTAATGTTTTTTTTAGTCCTCCTCACTAGGGATTCCTGTCCTTTTTTTTAGTATTGGGCCGCTCGCTTGTGTGGAAGGCATAGTACTAACATTAAAAATGAAGTCAATTCTTCTTCAATATTTACGCGTTTATGAAAATAAAGGAAGTAAAAAATAAAGTGCATTATTTTGTATTTCCGCATATTCAAATATTTTTTTTATTTATTTTTATGAATCTAAAAGTATTTTCCTTACCGAGTCCCAACTGGAAATATATACCAATGAACGTATAAGTTCCTTACCAAATTCGTGTGAAAAAATGTTTTTTTTAGGGTATGCACAGCTTTTCAGCATGTGTGGATTGCACGCCACTGGTTGTACATATTATTGGTAAGGTTTCAATCAGTGGCGTACCTTGCTCCTTGACCAAGGGTAGGCTGTAGCTTTTCAGGTATTGATCACCATTCATCATGAAAATCCAAACGTCTCAGATTTGCCAGCGAGGTAATCCCGCTGGGAGCCTTATGAGAGGCTATGTGTTATTCATTATATCTCTTTTATGCATGCAAATTTTCACAATACTTGACAATACCTACCAAAAATGATACAAAATTATTAGTTTATTTTTTAACAATCAATAGAAAAAGCACATTTCCGTAGCGATGAAAATTCCCCGAATATTTTCAATGCAGCTTCGTGGTCAAGTAATGACGCCGAATGTCTTTAATTTATTTTATGAATTAACGCCTCCTGCCGGTGACAATATTTAGCTCCAGGTTTGTTCAAACTGATCAACTTTATAAAAGGTGAGATTACCACCGAAGTAAGTAGAGAATTACACTTTTTCATTTGCAAAAATTACTTGCCGAAAGCTAAGGATTACAAACCTGTTAATAACACTAGATTAAATGAAATGCGATCCACGCTCACAGATGGCTTTAATTCAAATATTTTGGAAAAAAGGACACTTAACACATAATGCTTTTAGTTATTTTTATTTTTTATTGTATAATATTAATTACATACAATGGGAACTTGTACCCACTAAACCACTGCAAGTAGCTTGTCGGCAGGAGTTTAGTTCAACAATATTATATAATACAACAATAAATAACAATCATCATACAAATGTAGCGCAATAATAGAACAATATAGTTTAATGCATGTTGTGATCAATGTACACAAGTTGGAAAAAATATGTTTTTTAAATATGAAAACAGCAAAACAGTTTTGTTACAGAGATACTAGACTCCAATTACATAATATCGATTTAAATAATATTATAAAAATATCAAAAGTATTAAACAAATTGAGAAATAAAAAAAAAAGCAGTACAGTTTTATTACATTGAGGGTAGACTTAATATAATCATAAAACTTGAATAATTTTAAAGATACCTTGATTCTATATCAAGGAGACCATCATATTTGTTCAATAGACAATGTAAGAAAGAGCAAAATAGCGTACATACAGCAGATATCAAGGAGCTATACAACCAAGGAGACCGTCATATTTGTTACCATCAATACTCAAGGTTACTTGAGTCCAAAAGATTGAGCTGAATTGTTTGTTGGCGGGTGTAAATACGGAATACGAAATGGAATAAAAAATGTTATTGTAAGTTGTAAGCTCAAGTCTTTGGAGAAACTTATAAAAATACTAAATTTTTTAGTTTTACAAAACAGTAAGTTTCTTAAGTCTACAATAACAATTTATTTAATTTCATATTCCGTTTATATACCCGCCAACAAACAATTTAAAAGCATTACATGCTAAAAGTGTTTTTTATTTTTATTTTTTTCAAAATATTTAAATCTGTGATCACGTATTTCGTTTCGTTAGCCTTAAAATTGATATGGAATGCATTTTTGCTTGAATCCCCGCGAAGCAAGCAAAATAATTAAATTAGGACAGAAAAAGTCAGGTTACAACTAAAAGTAGGAACAATAGGCGTTCTTAGATGATTCTTTTCTCTTCGTCCAGTTTCCATGTGGATTGTTTTTTCTATGGAATTTTCTATAGAATTTTCCATAGAAATAGACAACTCATGAGCAATCTGTATGAAAAAAGTATCGTGTAAGAACGGTAGGATGATTATAAATATAATTTTATACTATAAATTAAATTGTATAAAATTGTAAAAAAAAATGTATATAATTTTTCATCAGATATTTGTTGTATTTCATAATTTTTAAAAGAATTTTCATGTTTTTTTTTTAAAGTGGAACTGATTTTCACCCTTTTTGGAATGCACGCCACTGGTTCTAATAATCTATATATATATATAAAATCTATGTAAGTTTGTTTGTTTGTCCTCGATTTTCTCGAAAATTACTGGACCGGTTTCTCTGAAAATGGCACAGTTTGTTCTTATTAGTGCCGGGAAGGTTTAGAGAGTAGTTTGAATGAAATCCAATGTGTAAAACTGTTGATATAACGTTTTAAAATTAGTATTAAAAACATTAAACCCGCCATGTTTTATTTAGGTTAGCCTAGATATAACACCCTGGTTAGCCACAGATTACATATTCAAAAGAAGAAGGTTTTTTTGGGTAGAATATTTTCAAAATGGAAAACAAGCCTATTTAAGAACTTTATGATTTAGATATGTTTTGAAAAAATAAACGTTTGGAATGAAATAAAATATTCAAATGAGTGTTTCTTTATTTGGAGATTTCGCTGTCAAATTAATTATTGTACCCGAGCAAGGCCGGGTACACATCAGCTACTATGTTTATAAATATACCCCTGTTTAGGCTAAAATTGACATATTATATACTACGTGTAAGATAAACAAAATGGTGTAAAAAATACGTTTTTTTTGCTAGTGACGTGACACTATTTCATGGATAAAAACAAAAAAAATAATTATTTAGTTTGGCTAAAATGTTCCGATGACTGAACGATTTACTCTGAGGCTCTATTAAGTTTAAGTATGTATATGTACGTACCTATATGTTATAGTTTTAACCTACAAAATTAATAAAAAAATACTACTAGAGCGAAGGGAACCAATTTCGGCAATGATTGATGACTTTGTTTGTCAAATGCATGTATTTACTAATAATCGTGGGATGATCTGACCAATCTGACCCAAGAAGAATTTTGACCCCAAAAAATACGTTCGAACTTTTGCCCTAGATGTTTTTAACGAACGGGTTTTGGCGACTTTTAACACCAATACGACCAAAAAGACAAGAATAATGCGTAATAAAATAACTGTTTAATTGTTTGAAGACAATCCCACAATACACCTTATAATTTACCTAGGAGAGACCTGAAAAATTCGCGTTTGCGATAGCGAAATTTCGTATTTATCGTGGGCTAGCTTGTGAAGTTGTGAATTCTTGCTTATCGTTTGGGTGCCCTAATTGATTTGACAGCGAAATTAATGCCTCGCGACGACTATTAATATATTTAAACTAAGAAAAATTAATTTGAATATTTTATTTTATTCCAAACATTTATTTTTTCAAAATGTATCTAAATAATAAAGTTCTTAACTAGGTACCTACTTGTATTTTCCATTTTGAAAATATTCTACCGAAACAAACCTTCGTCTTTTGAATATGTAATCTGTGGCTAACCAGAGTGGTATATCTATGGGCTAATCTCAATACAACATGGCGGGTAAATTTTTTTTCATACCATTTTTAAAACCTTTTAGCAAAAGTTTTATATATTGGATATCATTCAAACTACTATCTAAATCTTCCCGTCACTAATAAGAACAAGCTGTGATATTTTCAGTGAAATCGGTTGAGTAATTTTTGAGAAAATCGAGAACAGACACACAGACAAACATTCATTTTTATATATGAAGATAAAGATGGGCCATTCTAATCGAGTCAACGATAACTTATGGGCCTTCCGCACAATTGGTTTGCCGATAAATTGTGATATATTTATATTACATAGATACATGAGTTTTGCGATATATTTTGAAAATCACGAATAACTAAAACACTCAAAGAAATATTATTTATTTTAATATTTTTAACAAATCTACCACTGTGTTGCTTGAGGGAGAGGTGGGAAATTGGCGTATTGGACGTGCTTTCTTTATTGGTTGAAATAGTTGTGTAACCATGCCCAAAAAAACAGTGACCGAGCCTTGTTCCGGATGATCCAGAGTCAGATTGATCGCCTCAAGTTAAAATTTCGCCAAAACTAAGAAAACTTCCCATTTAAAATACAAACAAAATCTACAAATTAAAATTTCCATACAAATCCAAAACCAGAATACGCGCGGACGAGACTCGTGATGTCAGATGTCGAGAATGCAGTGGTTTTGGTGAGATGGTTTTTTATTCACTTTCAAATAACGATTTATAAATTCTACGTATAATATATAATAAAACTTATATATTCAGAATCGGCATTTGTTGATCCATATTTTCACTGGAGTTTCTTATTTGGCAAATTTCGGGTTAAATGTCGTGAAAGAACACTGCCTTCCATCATCTGCCAATCAATTGGCTAGCTGAGGAACATGTTACTAGTTACTATGGATTGATTCAATGTTTATAGATAACATCTTTGCAGGGATTAACAACTGTGGAAAAATACAAATATGTTTTGTAGCACATTACGATGACTGCAGAATATTAAAAGATAGTTTAACGGGGAGAGGGACGTCGGAGAGTTATTATTTATTATTTAATCATTGAAGAAGATAATATTAACACATCCCAAAATGAACCACGAATCTGAAAAAACAACAGAAATTAAAAAGATTTCAGTCGCATCTGGGACCCGAACCCAGGACCTCTACCTATCCGGGGTAACCGCTTAACCAACTAAGCTAATGAGACCACTTCAATTTACGCCATTTACACCGATATCATACTTCAAGTTCAAGACTTGTTAATATTATCCTCCATTTTTATAAATCCCATATTATTGGCTGCTATCCTTATGATGATTGCAAAGTTTCATCTCGAACTCAATTGCAATCGGATATAGTCTCGGATATACCTACCCGACTTTATTTATATGAGACATCTATTGACTTATTTTACTTAAGTCTGGAAAGAAATATTCAATTTATTTATTAATTCAAAATAATTATAGTATTATTACGCAATACGATAAACATAATGTTTTTAAATAGAAAAATATTTTTAAAATTTACATAGGCTTAGCATTTTTCGAAATCTAATCAGAAATATTACTTTTTTCTGACCGTCCTATTGTACGAGTAAGTTTTACAAAATATTTAAAATACGAATATGATTTTTAAAATGGAGACAAGTGTGTTTAATCATTTATCGGTGCGTTTTTGTAAATAAACGTTACCAAAGAAGGATAAAAGTTCGAATATTAAATGTGGAATCATCTCCTTTCGCGGATTATCAATAATTTCTGAACTCCGTTCAATATGAATGCATATGAATGTATATTGAACTCCGTTCAATATGAATGCGTATGAATGTATATTGAACTCCGTTCAATATGAATGCATATGAATGTATATTGAACTCCGTTCAATATGAATGTATACAATATTATCTTGAACGATACTGTTTTTAGATACTTTTTTCCTTTCACAAAATACGCTTCAATGAAAATGTCCGTCAGTATTTTCCAAATTTCCAAAAGGTTCAATGTTTTTAGCATACTCTAATAAAATTTATAAATAAATAATTAAGGTAATATCGAAATATCATACATGAAATTTCGATATAATAAACAACCTCACTAAATATATGACTCTTGCACAGTGGCGTACATTGATCTATGACCAAATGGTAGGCCGTGTGTAGTTTTTCATTGAATATTTTAAAATGCGTATTTTGTTATCGTATTACGCTGATTGTTGTGGCCAACTGAATAAATGCAACTGAATAAATTTCTATTATTGTTTAATTTATTTATATGATTCATTTTTATTGAGGCAGGCACAGCTTTTCAGCATTTATTTACTGGATGCCACTGCTATTGCATAGTTTACCGTTTTCAAAATGGAAAACCAACAATAAAATAATCGTCTGCGATCCTCTCGTTGATGACCCCTGCGTTGATGTTAGAACAGGTATACCGCTGACGAACTTGAATTTCCTCATTAGATCGTCGGTATCGTCAGTTGCTGTTTGCCCCTCCTAGCCTTGACATTGCCGTCGGTTCAACCTGCCTTTCTACTTATTCTGCTGCACTGACAGTACCTACCACGGTACTTAACCAAGTAAGTTCTTCAAATGTTTTACTTTAATTTTTCTATAGATTCGATTTTTTGAAAATATGAAAAGCATCACTATCCAGTACTAACTTACCAAATATTTATTGTCTGTCTTTCAATTTGTCCATGTTTGTGAAGGATTTTTGAAAATAGAAAATTCTGCCTAAAAAAAAACTAATAAAGTACCCACCCAACGCGGAACTTAATCAAGTAAGCTTTTACAACGATATTATCATTACCTATCAATTTTTCGATTTGTCTGTTATTACGAATTTTTTTTTTAATGAAAATTCTGTTCTTAAAAAACTGGTAAAGTACCCAACGCGGTACTTACCTATCCAAGTAAGCTTAAATGATAATAATTATAATTTATTATTCCCGAATATTAAAACATTTATTGTCTCTCTTTCAATTTCAATTGTTTAAAAAACTATTTTTTATAGAAAATTATGTCTTTAAAAATTCTAGTAAAGTAGGTGCCCAAACGAGGTACTTACTAGAGTAAGCTTTTAATCTTTTTATGTATCATTCGATTTGTCTGTGGTACCTTATGAACGATATTTGAAAAGAGAAATTTTCATTTAAAAAAAAAGCTTGGTTAATAAACGAGATGTGATTTCGACAAAATCGTCAAAATTATTTACACTATCGTGCTTTACTGAATTTTAAGTGATAAAGCTTTCTGCTAAAATAATAAATAATTTATCGAGTAGGTTCATCCACCTACGCTAAAAACGTTTAGCAAGTCTGCTAGTTATTTTTTCGGCACCGAAAAATTATTGTATTGTATTGTTTTGATATTTTATGGATTCTACACCTTCTACAAAACGTGTTTTTCTATTGAATAATAAAAAAAAATTACCGTGAAAATCATTGACATCGTTTTCGTAATCGAATTCTGAAAATATTATTTTTAAAGCAATATTATAATTATTTATCCATTGACTTTTATTCTAATTATCTTTCGTAAATTTAAAGAGATATATTATATTGGTGGTCTTAACTGAAGTACCTACCTATATACAGCGACCTTGAGGTGATTTTTCACAAAAACGGCGCTATACAAATCATTCAATTATTATTATTATTTTTATTATTAAGTAACCTGTTTTAATTTATTGCTTATCTAAACTGTTATATAAGTTGATCATTTGACGATGATTGACATTGTGGTCCAGGTCCAGGTTAAATAAAATAAAACATGAGGGATCCCGTTAAGTTGTCGCAGTTAAATGGTTTAACGGTATATGTATTGATACCATAACGGCAAGTCACGTGTAACCATTATTGTTAACTTACCTTTTCGCCAAATACCTCTGTACGTTTGTTAAACACTTAAGTTTGTGTTTGCGCACTTAAGTAATATACCTATTTTTTTCTTTTCAAATCACGCTTTACTGATGAGGAAAATCGGTTAAAAATCATGTATTTAAAAAAAAGTTTGAATACTCAACAAACGTTCCTTGCTAACTGGAGCCAGTGAGACCTTAGCATCCCCGATTGGGGTTTGTTATTAGGCTGAAGGGTATGGGGAGGTAAGGAGATGGGAAAGAAGAAGGTGGGGATGTACCTGGATATTCAGATCTGTTCACCAAACACGGCTATTAAGCAATGTATCAATTCTTAATTGTGGTCTTTCACCTGAGCAATGCTAAGGGCGGGTTGTTTCGGAGAAATTCAACGTGTCGTCAAAATTTAAAAGTTAATATTCAAGTTCTATTATTGCATTATGAATCAGTTGTTGAACAGTACTTGAATAGTAACAGAACTTGAATATTAACTTTGAAATTTTAATGATTCCTTCAAGTTTCTCGAAACAACCCATACTAACCGCCGTACTTCTCAACCCTACTGAGCATCTGTTGAGCCGAAACTTTGCATCAACACTGTTCAAATGCACAAATACGCTCTTCCCAACGAAATTCGCGATCAAATTTACGATCAATTTAGGATATCGATTTTTGTGAATTAAGGTCCCATCAACAGAGGACTAGTTATAAAAAGTGTCAATAGGGTGAAAAAATTTCAGTGAAATGTCAATCGTCATTATTGGTTTGCGATCTATTTTACGCGTTTCAAATATTGAATGACAAAGTTTTGTTTCCGTTTTCAAATGCCAAAAGATATTTTTTGTATGTTTTAAATAAAACTGAATAGAACCTAACTTATTTTACTTATTATAGTTACGTTTTGTCTTTTTTTTCACGAAAGAGAATTGTCAAATATCAAGTATACGTCTATGAAAATGGGCGGGCACCTCCATAGACAATTTAGGATAAAACATACTCGGAAACAGGCAAACAGAGCGTTGCTCAACAAAACACTTGGTTGATCGATGCCTCAGATTGACCATTCGAAAAGTTGGGAAGAACGGCCGTTAGAGTGTCTACCTCTCTGAGCTGTAATAATAATAATAATTATTATAGAATACATTAATATTGATCTCCCAAAATAACTAAAAACCATAAAACTTTCTGAAATTCCATTTTCTTACTAAATATTAGATCTTATTAAATTAACATAATAAACAGTAATAACTCACGGTTAGGAAAACCTAATTTTTAAAAGATTTAAGGAATATTTTTTTTTTAAATATTGGTTTCAGTCATTAGATCGGTTGTAGCAAAGTCCAATTTCCGCAAAAATCCAAGTTGTTTTTTTAAAAAGTTATTTCGTTTTTTCCTCTGAGCCATCTTTTTGTTGGCATTTAAAATCTTTTAAACGATCGCAGCGCCATCAATTTTTGTCTACTTTCAAATATCAGACCGTACGCAGAAGTATATATAAAAATCAATGTAAGTTTGCTTGTTTGTTTGTCCTCGATTTTCTCGAAAATTACTGAACGGGTTTCGCTGAAAATAGCACATTTTGTTCTTATTAGTGCCGGGAAGGTTTAGAGAGTAGTTTGAATGAAATCCAATATGTAAAACTGTTGCTATAACGTTTTAAAATTAGTATGAAAAACACTGAACCCGCCATGCTTTATTTAGGTTAGCCACAGACTGCATATTCAAAAGAAGAATGTTTTTTTGGGTAGAGTATTTTCAAATTGGAAAACAGGAGTAGGTACCTACTTAAGAACTTTATGATTTAGATATATTTTGAAAAAAATAAACGTTTGGAATGAAATAAAATATTCAAATGAATGTTTTTTTTTATTTGGAGATAGTTACTTTCACTGTCAAATCAATTATTGTACTCGAGCAAGGCCGGGTACACATCAGCTAGTTCAAAATAAAATTTTGTCGATGGAATTTTTGTTGATATAACAATGGTATTTTTTTCTTCGGTAAATTAATGATAACAAATGAAATCTGGTCAAATTAGCTATGGACACGGTCTGATGTATTTATAAGTGGGTACATGACGCATAAGTAAATACTAAAGTGAAACTATCAATTTGCAGCTCAACACTACATTAGACTGTTCCGATGATACTATATCATTATAAGTTAATTAACAAAATATAGTAAAGTTTTTTTTTTGGTAGTATCATGGAAAATACGACATAATTATCTGCTTAGCGATAGGAAAATTTTATGTTGCTCCATAATCTCCAGAATCCACAGGTCGCGAGTTCAAATCCCTGGTGTACGCGAATAAATAATAATATAGTAGGAATTGAAGGACGTAAATAACTCTCTCTATATATAAAAATGAATGTTTGTCTGTCTGTCCTCGATTTTCTCGTAGAGATGCTTTACCGGTTCCGCCGAAAATAGCACAGATTGTTCTTATTAGTGCCGGGAAGGTTTAGAGAGTAGTTTGAATGAAATCCAATATGTAACCCTGTTGTTTTAACGTTTTAAAATTAGTATGAAAAATATTGAACCCGCCATGCTGTATTCAGGTTAGCCCATAGACATACAACTCTGGTTAGCCACAGATTGCATATTCAAAAGAAGAAGGTTTGTTTGGGTAGAATATTTTCAAAATGGAGAACACATTTTTACTTAAATGTTTATTTTTTTAGTCGTCACAAGGCTTTCGCTGCACAATCAATTATGGCACCCAAACGACAAGCAAGAATTCACAACTTCATAAGTTTATTCGAAAAAAATATAATGATCCCGAGCAAGGCCGGGTACGCAACAGCCAGTAAATTAATAAATATTACTTTGCGAAACGTTCCAGAGTGTCGGTACTCGCCGTATGTTTCTTAATTGATTTGTTTTTAAGTTATTTTTCATTGTTAAAGTTTTGATTTTTCAAAGCACACTAAAACACATGAAATCTATGGCATGTTGGGTGTGACGTCACTGGGCCATCGAATTTACCAATAAATAAATTCACTCTACTCGATTTTGTACGCAAAAGTTCGAGACTTTTTAAATTCTATTAATTTAACTGCTTTTAATTGAAGGACAGATTGTAAAATGTCAGCATCTCGACATCTCGTCACTATATAATTCTTTTTGCAATGTACCAAAGTATTTCACTTTCATTAATTTTGTCCGTGTTTCTAATATACCGAACCTCATTTTAAAGGTTATGTCTAAACAAGTATTATCTTTACAGTACATAATTATGTATTACATTCATAGTGAACCAAAACAAAACATATGTAATAAAATTTATGTAGGTAGATATTCAGAAACATTAACTCAAATAATAAAAACAATATCAAATTTCCATACAAATGCAACACCAGAATACACGCGAATCTCTCTATGCGACGAAATATCTATATGAAAATAGCATCAATACAGTAGATATCAAGGAGGTATACAATCAAGGGGACCATCGTATTTGTTTAAAAGACAACATAAGAAATAGCAAAATAGCATCAATACAGCAAATATCAGAATATATAAGAAATAGCAAAATAGCATCAATACAGCAAATATCAGAATATATAAGAAATAGCAAAATAGCTTAAACACAGCAGTTATCAATATATAAGAAATAGCAAAATAGCTTAAACACAGCAGTTATCAATACACAAGGTTACTTTCAAAAAGCCAACACTTTAACATCAGTGAGAATTTCGTCATAGAGCAATTGTTTTTAAACTCAGGCAACTTGTTAAATATAAATGGTACAATGTATTCAAGGGTTCGTTGACCATATTCATTTTGAGACATTGGCACTATCATTCCTATATTTAGTGTGAATCGTGAATTGTGTACATGATCCACCACTGCCTTATACAGACTGTCTATAAAAAATATTATAATTTTAGGATTTTCTCATGTATAAAATAAAACTACGTTTGATAGTCTTAATTATTGGCGCCGCAGACAAAAATAATTGAGATATCACGCGACCATACTTTAATAACTTGTTTTGATGGGCCGATGACATTTTTAAAACCAGTTCCCGCTTTATTTTAAGGAATGACAACTGCGTTAATTTCTTCCACCATCTTAATTTAAAAACTCCAACGACTTTAAAGAATTTGTTCATTGAACTTCAGTACCTATTCATAATATTGTAACCTGTTAAGATCACGAAATGTAACTTGATTAGCCAATATCAAATACTCTAAAATGACAATACCTCCAGCTATTGACATTTGATGGCAACGTCCATCACTAGCGCCCTCTAGCGGCCCGAGTTGTACAAAATGGTGTTTTCATACATTTTAATAGGTTTTCTGTGAAATATATTCCTAATAAATTGTAGAAATAGAAAGATTAAAAATTTTGGTTGACGAATTTTTAGGATGTTGTGCCGTGTTGCGCTTCTTCCCCATTTATCCAGCGTTTCAGACAGCATTACAGTATCTATCATCAGGGCAGATGTGTAGATTATGGTGAAGTGTGTTTATGTATCTAGAAGTGATACCGTGTTGCGCGCGTTAATCCTCTAAAGGCCGGTATTTCAGTAGAATAATAATTAGTGTGATTAACGTGGATATCGCTTTTTTGCTTTTTTCGTTTCTAGTTTTTAAAATCCTCTAATGGAATCGTGCGGATGTTTAAAAGTTGCTACTTGAGTTACTCACAATGAATATCTTGTCATACAAAGATATTTCAACGCTACTATTTAAATAGCAGCATCGTTGCCGGCAATGAAATGAATTCGCTCCGTGGAACCGAGGCTTAAGAGGAACGGCTGTGCGGCTTGTTTCATGCAAAACTTAAATTTGGATTTGAAGCCAAAATACTCACCTAAAGCTAATGATATTTAATTTCATCGAAAGGTATAGCAAATATCTAGTACGGATAGAAGTATTTTAAAAACAAAATTGAATTTTCGTGATTTCAGTAGCAATTTTAGCAATTATTTGATGGCTAACAGTGATTTAAAAAAAATTACTCTCTCTACTATGAAAATATAATGAAATATAAAATTTTAAAAATGAAGAAGTGTAAAAATAAGTATTGTCTTAAATTTATATTAAAAAAACGACGAATTTAAGTTGGAACACAAATTTGTCGTACATAATTTTAAATATTGACCTATTTTTAAAAATGTTTTTTTTTTAAATTTTATTTTAAATAGGCATATTTATATAGCAAATGTGACAATTTAAAACAACAAAAAAATACCATAAACCCGCAAATAATTTTCAAAGTTGATTCTAAAATCACGAAAAATAGAATACTTTATTTAAAACAAAAATAAATAAAATACTTCTCATCCGTACAAACCTTTAATTAAAAAAAGATCATTCAGTTTGGGTGGGTATTTTGGTCTCAAAACCAAATTAATTTTTTTTTATGAAACAGGCCGCGTAGCCGTTCCTCTTAAGTATGTAAATATTTTTGAAACATTTAAATACCGCTGGGTTTTCCTAATCCAAAAATCTATATGGTAAAATACCTGTACTGTAAACATCGCGCTCAATGGTTGGCAATGAATTTGGTAGTTTATTTTGAAAGTTTTCCTGAAAGTTAAATCTCTGTTTTGCGTATTTTATTATGTGATATTTTAATAACAAGTATTCTCTTCTATCTCAAATGTGATGCATGAAATTTCAAAGTTCGTTAAGTTGAATTTATATATATATTTTTTGTAGAGATTTAGAGATATAAAGTAAGTAAAATTTAATAATCTTGTTATTAATTTTTGCAAGATCTGAATGGTCCTAATATAACGTTATTTATTAAAGTAAGAAAAATTATTTATTCCGCACTTCTCAATATATTCCACACTACCAAAACAATATAACACATTTAAATAAATCATTTAAGAAAACATTATAATTTAAATACGGGAAAACACAGAATAGAGAATTTAAATTATTTTATAACTAAATCGGTTTTACATGTAATAAATAATTTTAAACACAGTCCAGATTAGAATTTGTTGGGAGTAAATAAAATCATGTATATATTTACCATATAGAAGTAAGGTGTCGCAATGTAAGTTGCAACAACTAAAAAAACTGTCAGAAGTTAATAATAACATTATTAAATTTGATTTACAATAAATGTTTACAAAAATATGGAGTT
Organism: Halesus radiatus; assembly: GCA_022606495.2. NCBI lineage: Eukaryota > Metazoa > Arthropoda > Insecta > Trichoptera > Limnephilidae > Halesus > Halesus radiatus. The sequence continues at coordinate 121,309 of JAHDVE020010010.1, read as the reverse complement.
CTGCAAATTAAACACAAAAACAAATTGGAAATATTCGGTCAATTTGTTAAAACTTTCTTTCAAAACTTCTTTATTTTATCATGTTATTCTGTTTATTTGCTTCTATCGAAAGAATATTTTGTATAACCGATACATTCTCCTTCTATAATAGATAATATATAAACCTATAGAACCGGATTGTCCACATTACTTACCGACAATAAGAGACGCATAGAATATTTATAATTAGAAACATTTATTGAACGAGTCGTGACAAAAATGGCATCAAAATTATAAATAACCATTTTCCCTCTTGGCCCCAATCAAAATTAATATCATAAAGGTTTATACGAACAAAGGCATAATATTCCATACTTTTATCAGAGTCTCAAAATTCTTTCAGTTAGATCAATTCTGTGGTAAAAAACTATATTTCAGCACATTAATAACCCTATATATAATACAAATAGACTAGAGCACACTTACAATACTCGTCTCAATTTTAATGAAGGATTAATGGTTCCTAAGCATACAAACAAATATGGACAAAGAACTTTAGATCACATGATTCCTAGCTGTTTAAATATGCTACCCGCTGAAATAAATAAAAAAAATAAACTAAACAGTTAATAAATATATTGAAAACTAGGCAAGCTGGAAGAATCTATTTGTATTTAATCATTGAAGAAGATAATATTAACACATCCCAAATGAACCACGAAACCGAAAATACAACAGAAATTAAAAAGATTTCAGTCGCATCTGGGACACGAACCCATGAACTTTACCTATCCGGGGTAACCGCTTAACCAACTTAGCTAATGAGACCAGTTCAATTTATGCCATTTAAGGTACACCGATATCACACTTCAAGTTCAAAACTTGTTAATATTATCCTCCATTTTTTATAAATCCCATATTATTGGCTGCTATCCTTATGATGATTGCAAAGTTTCATCCAGAACTCAATTGTAATCTGGATAGAGTCTCGGATATACCTACCCGATTTTTATTTAGATAATCAGGAAATATGATTTATGTACGATTTTTTGTTGTCTTTTACGTTTTTTTTTTAAATATTTTTTCCAGTAATATTTATGAGTAAGATTCTTACGAAATATTTACGCTTTAAGTTTGTTACATATGTTTTTATATATATATATTGTAACTTAACCTTAACTGTAAATTCAGCATAAAGTTTTGAATAACAAGCTGCCATTAGACAAACTACAAAAAACATAGGGACTTTTTGCATTATATTTTTGTAAAATGTCTTAAATTAATCATAAAAAAAAAACCGCCTAAGAAGCCCCGAAATTTTCCATACTCCTTTCCAAAGAACCAATTTAACCTTCTCCTAACCTTTTGTGCGAATATGTCGACTATACAACATCCACTGTAGTGACGGGATTCCGGACATATTTGGCGATAGCAAAATTTTTAGAATCTCTTAATTTCACTTAACTTCACTTGACCACGAGATTGTTTTCTCATGTTGCTTTTTGTTGTTGTTTGTAATTGTATTTTTTTTTATATGTTGTTATACATCGTTGTTGGACGGTTGGTGTTTATGATTTTCTTTTTTCTTTGTATTTTTTTTATGTTAACCCCCTGTCTGTTGTGTACATTATAATATATATATATTTTTTAAATCGTTTTCACGGTATAGCATATAGATCATGTTTAGTACTAGCATTTAAACAGCATTATTCCGGATGATGATCATTGAAAAGTACATGGGTACTACAACATCTTAGATAGAATTTCCGCGTTGGAAAGGTTACACGTATTCACGAACGGTTTAGCACTTACTGTAACCTCGTTGGTATTAAAATGTAACAAAGATTCGCGATTATATGCGTGAGAAACGCGAATTCGATGGGATGATGAATAACATTAATAATATCTCAAAGCTCAATCTCAATGGTATTTTACAGGGTTATTCAAAATGAGTGACTCAATTATACGTTATATTTGAGTGATCTACATAGCACTTGAAATGGGAGGTCCCAAGTTTTGAATCCCATCGCTAGATCAATCATAGTTGCGCAAACGATCGCGCCGCCAACCAGCCATTTCGCGTTATGAGTAAAGTGGGTAATCATACAGCACAAGGTTTTCTGTGCTCGTGAGTCTTGTAAAACTAGCTGCGTACCTTTCGTCTCCTTTTTAACATTGAACCTCCGATTAGAAAGAACATTTGTCGTTATTATCTCCAATTTAAGCAAACGGGATGTCTCTGTAAAGAAAAAAAGCTCGGGCCTACCGCGTGTATCAGAGGAGGACGCGCGAAATTGAGTCCATCATTTTGAATGACCCTGTATTGTAAATGTACCCTGTAAATGTTTAGCAAAAACTCCAGGTCCAACACAATTTTTCTCTGGATATTTTTCTCTTTCGTGTATTTACCGTTTTTTGACTATTTTTATGTTCAATGTTGAACATATTTTTTGCATCCTTTTATGATTTATCACTCCTCTAAAAAGAACAAACATTTTCGGAAAACGAATAAACTGACAATTCAAAGTAAATCAAATATAATAACGTTATTATTAAGTCCTGCGAGTATTTTACCAATTTTTATTATTGTGACAGCTATTTCAGCATTCAAAGCCATTTTAAAACTGTTGTTAGACCACATTGAGACGACCTATTAACCCCTATCCATTTTTTAAATAGTATTTAATTGATTTTTTTAACATTTACGATAAAAACAAATTTACTTAGAAATCAATTTTGATTATTAATATTCTATATTCTGTGAGGTACTCACATTTGAAATCTGTTTTCCCTCATTTTAATGATACCGGGTTTTTCTTAATTGTTTTATAATGACGTGAATGCTTTTTAAATAAATAAATTTAAATGTGGTTGGAAAATCCCTGAATTGTTTTAAGGAAAATAAGTTTAATAATGTTGTTATTAAGTTCTACAAGTATTCTAGTTGTTATTATTTTGTACCATTTTCAACAGTTTCAACAGACAGTTTGAAAATGGCTGTGTATGGATGTATTTTCCGAAAAGAGTTAATTCAAAGTTGGTTAAAGTTAATTTAAGAAACGTATCGTTTCTGGATGGTCGTCGGCGAGGGCGATACTGAATGTGAAAATTCAACAATAATTTAATTTTCTGACGAATGAATTAATTTGTTTTATGTTTCCTTGGCGATCTATTTAGCATACTTCTTTATGTATGTTAAGCATTATTTAAAAAAAAATTAAAACATTTAGACTATAATAGTGGTCGTCTGCCAAAAATATAACGGATTTGCCTTGACATTTTGAATTTGTGATAAAATAGTGTCGTTAGAACACAAATTCTAGAATTTATATTGATTATTATTTGTTTATTGTATGATATTAATTACGTACAATGACTGACTTGTACCCGCTAAGCCACTGCAATTAAGCCTGTCAGCAGGAGTTTTTTTTTTTTTTTTTACATGAATACCGCACAAGAGTCCCAACTGCTCCCAACCGTCTGGAGCCAGTGAGACTATGGCATTCCCAATTGGGGAATGTTGTGAGGCTGGAGGTATTGGGGAGGGGAAGGAGAAGGGAAAGGGGAAGGGGAGGAGGGATGTGGGGAAATACCTGGCTATTCAGATCTGGTCACCAAACACGGCTAAAAGCCATTTCAAGCAACGTTTCAACTCTGAATGGTGGTCTTTCACCAGGGCGATACTGAGATTATCTTCCACTCTGGAACGTGCGCAAATATGTTATATATTATTTTTAAATTAATTATTTGTTAAACAACACAAATTAATTAAATAAAATTTACTTGCGCACGCCGGGATTTGAACCCGCGACCTTCGGATTCGTAGTCGAGAGCCTTACCCCTCGACCATGGAGGCCGTCGAGTTTAGTTCAATAATATTATATTATACAACAATAAATAAAATTCATCATACAAATGTAGCGCAATAATAGAACAATATAGTTTAATGCATGTTGTGATCAATGTACACAAGTTATTGAATAAACACATTTAAAAAAAAATTAAAACAGCTAACAGTTTTGTTATAGAGATACTAGACTCCAATTACATTATATCAATTTAAATAATATTACAAAATTTTTGAAATATCAGCAAACATTAAACAAAGTGAGAAATAAAAATAAAAAACAATAACAACAACAGTAGGACAGTTTTGTTACAGTGAGGATAGACTTAAAATAAGATTAGAACTGAAATAATTTAAAAAATCATTACTAAATAGGATAAAAGCACGGAAATACCTTCACGAGGAAAAGAGATAACTTTAAGAAAGATTTTTTTTATATGAATACCACACAAGCGTCCCAACTGCTCCCAACCGTCTGGAGCCAGTGAGACTATGACATACCCCAATTGGGGAATGTTGTGAGGCTGAAGGTATTGGGGAGGGGAAGAGGAAGGTGGAAAATCCTGGCTATTCAGATCTGGTCACCAAATTTATACAATTACTTTATCATCTCAACAGCTTTTAACATAATCGAAAAAGTTATTGTTTAGAAAAACCTGTAAATATATCGTACCGTAATTGCATAACGCAAATAATCCACTTACGAATAAGTCATTAATCGTGACTGTATAGTCGTTTTAACCTTTACGGACACGAAGGTAAAAAATTAACCTACGACCCGATGAGGGGTCACAAGAGTCCCCCATAAAATCGCGTGTATTAATTTGATTATTTACTATTTTATAAGCCAATATATAAAGTAGTTACAAATTAGTAATAAAAACTGGTTACAAACAAATATTTACTTACGTGCAAGTATTAGTACTAAAACAAAGGTTGCATACAATAATAATTAGTTACAATTGTTTACAAATTACATATACAACAAAAACATTGTGTAAAGTTATCAGAAACAATGTTTTGAAATTAAAAAAAAATGTTAGGGTTAGTTTTAAATATTGAATTTATCTTTTCATATGAAGCGGTAACTTGGTGATGTGACATTATAATTTAAAAAATAAAACAATAACTTGTTTAGATCACTTTTTGTTTTATTTAAGTTATTGTTTTGTTTTTTAAATTGAATTTATCATTTTTAAAATGTCGATATCGCCTATTTACTCGTTTGATAAACTATTCGTATTTAGGCGAGGAACTGGCGAGTTTGCTACATAATTTGTTTGTGAATGGTGGCATTGAAAAGAGTCCTTATGCCTGGTGTGTCGTGTGTCGTGTATCTTGATAATATTCATGTTTCCCTTTCTAATAACACTCAGGTATTATCGTTTTAACTGAACATCTCACATGAAGTCAATCATTAAATAATTCAAAAGGGTAAAATAGATAATACGAAAGCGAGCGTGACTCAAATATATCGTTGTAGCACTTTCTAGTAAAAAGAGAAAGTAGTGGGGATACGAACGGAGAAGTTGTAAAATTTTGATAGACATTATTAACCCTTACCACTCCTTTGTCGGGTGCTAGCCGACATTACTATCTGTACGCTACAACTCAGTTGTCGGCTGGCGGCCGACAAGATAAGATGTGCCCGCGCGGTGTGTTTTCGCGCGCAAAACTTGACACGTGACGTTGTTTCTGATTATTCGATAAAAAACATTTAAATTCACGTTTTAATAAGATTTTGACTGTTTTCCGTTTTTGTTTTACTATAAAATAACCTTTTTGTAACTGCCTATCGATAAATTAATATGTTGACATTATTTAAATTAGAGTTGGCTGACAACAAATATTAAAAAAATAATGGAGTGGTAAGGGTTAAAACCTTAAAAAACATAAGCCGAACAATTTTTTTTTTTAAAATGCAAATCTATTACCGAATAGCTTACCAAGGATTACCTAAGTTATAGAGTATGTGGTATAAAAACAATTTAGACATCGCAAATAACTTTCGTTTGGGGTAAGTGTATTATCCCTCTTCGGAACGGGAGTGTTAACCGCCCGTCCTTTGGGTTATTATTCAAAAATTAGTTAAAAAACATCGGGTTTTATGTAGCGTACCACTGAATAGTGTCGTAACTTGTATGGGAGAGACGAAAATACCCGAACACATCCGTTAGCTTCGGCTAACCTCGAAATACTAAACGAGATAACGCAGGAACAAACTTGACCTATACGAATGTTTTGTGGGTTTCAGGTCTAGTTTTTTTGTACCTGAACGTACGGGATACGGCTTGTTGCGTACGGGCGTAGCGGTCGTATCACGTACGTTCGTATGGGTAGGACGGATAAATATGAAAGTTTTTCCCAGTGTTGAAATCATTGTCGACAAATTTGGAACCATAAGTAGCAGAATTAGAGTTGACCCGAACAACACACACTTAGGATTGTGAATACTGGTGCGTATGTAATATAGGCCTATCTACACTTCCAACTGTGGCGTCCATGCGAAGCGTCACTGAGAAACAGCATTTTGTGTTGATATTACGCCTACTTATTATATAAGGTATATTATGTTGATCAAATTATTTTCCGCTTGTACCACTAGTTTCCTGACTCCGTATATATACATTTCTGGTCGGCATAAGGTTAGAAATATCATACCTGTAGATTTAAAAAGATAAAACTAAGTATAGTCACGTATTTTAGCCTTAAAACCAAAACATATATTTAAAAAAATGAAACAGGCTGTTTCTGTTTAGTAAAAATTTACACTTTTTAGAAAAAAAATCTGTTTTCTTTGTGCATATAAATTTGATGTTGATTTCAAAGTTTAATGAACCCCACAAAAATAACTTTACAGCAACGTTGGTAAAAAAAACTGTTATGTCATTTGTACCCGCTACTTTCATGCACGAAAATGAATTCAGACTATTCTAAAAAAATATCCTAAAAACAGATCGGTTAATTTGATCTGAAACATTTTTCAACGTTATTACATTTTTTATACTCTGGTACATCTTTCATTGAAAAATTACTGTAGTCAGATTTTTTTTTCTTTTCTAAGTTGAATGGTTTCCAAGACCATTTTTTTTTAAATTAATTCCACACAGGAGGCTTGTGTCGTCTTTGGAAATGCTGTACGAGGGGTCTTTGGGAAAAAATAAGAGGAAGTTCTAGGAACGAAAAGGGTAGGAGTGGTTGATAGGAATTTGGGGGTCAGTGTGGTCTCCCCCAATCGACTTTTCCCAATCTGACAAACCTTTTTTTATTTTTTTTTTAAATTTAATGTAAATAAAATTTATTAATATTGTTATTAAGTTCTGCAAGTATTTTTAGTTTTTATTATTGTGACAGCTGTTTCGGCGTTCAAGGCCATTTTAAAATTGCAGATTAAATTTGATTTACATTAAATTAATAAAAAAAAATTAAATGGAGTTCTACGAATAAAACACAAAAACAATTAATACTGACAAACCTCACCCCCTTGAACCCGGGAACCCCTGCAAAGTAACCTAACGTAGCCAACAACTTTGGGTGATCTATGGCAGAGGTGTTGGGTATCCAATGAATGGTTTCCGATTATATATTGTCGTCAACAGAAAAATAACTCCCATGAGGTTTACTTTACACGAGAATTAGTTGCATAACGTCCAGTGGACCGCCCTAGACACAGGTGGGGGAAGTAACTCCAGAGGCTGAACCTACTATGGACAGGTGCCGTCGCGTAGCGTACGACAAGGATCCCTGGAGGATCCCTGGAGGCTCCTTGTCAATGCGATGGGTCCCCGACCCGAGTAGAACAAGTGGAAGAAGGTGTAAGTTTGTAGTTGTCGTAGTAATGTATATGGCCTTCATGATCGAGGAGTGAGGCTCTTGACTACTAATCCAAAGGTCGCGGGTTCAAATCCCGGCGTGCGCAAGTAAATTTTATTTAATTAATTTGTGTTAAAAAATAATATATAGTATATTTGCGCACGTTCCAGAGTGAAAGATACTCCCAGTATCGCCCTGGTGAAAGACCACCATTCAGAATTAAAACGTTGCTTGAAATGGCTATTAGCCGTGTTTGGTGACCAGATCTGAATAACCAGGTATTTCCCTATATTCCTTTTCCCCCTTCTCCTCCCCCTCCCCACTTTACTCCTTACCTTCGGCCTCACAACATTCCCCAAGCGGGGATGCCATAGTCTCACTGGCTCCAGATGGTTGGGAGAAGTTGGGACTCGTGAAAGAAAAAAAATATGTACATTATTTATAAAATCACTTTTTTTATTTATTTCAAGTTTTAATGTTTTTTATTTGTGAATTGCTGTATCTAAAATTAAAAACAACGATCAAAAAAATAATCCGTAACTCACAAAAACCCTAGCTTGTTCAAGAAATTAGTTCCTCCTGAACAATGAACATTGTTGACACGTGGGAGGTATTTTTCAGTTATGTATATTGCTTACCGACAAAAGGTTATATACGTTTTAATTTTTGGTTTCTGGAACAAACAAAGACAATTTAACACACGTTGGCAATTTTTCACACGTTTTTCACGCGTCGCGTGATTTTTACTCAGAAAATGATAATTAAATCTAATCATTGTAGGAAATAATATTAACATAACCTAAATGATACAAGGAAACGGAAAAAAAACGACAGAAAATAAATAGATTTCAGTCGCATCTGGGATTCAAACCCAGAACCTCTGCCTATCCGGGGCAACCGCTTAACCAACAGCTAATGAGACCAGTTCAATTTATATCATCTTCATCGATATCATATCTCAAATTCAAGATTTGTCAATATTATTCTCCATCGTTTATCCCTATTAATGGCAGCTATCTTTATACCTGGTGTCATTAGCTAAGTTGGTTAAGCGGTTGCCCCGGATAGGCAGAGGTACTGGGTTCGAGTCCCAGATGCGACTGAAATCTTTTTATGTTCTGTCGTTTTTTTTCCGTTTTCATGTTTCATTTAGGTTATGTTAATATTATTTTCTACAATGAATAAATATTAAAATGGGGTTTTTAAAACTTAATAAAAATAATTAATAATTAAAAATTGGATAATTAAATTGTGTTACTATTTCCAACTGACTGCAAATGGTTAGTTTTTTCAACAGATAAAAAAAAAACCGAGAGGATGACCAACTCTGTCAGAGGATGACCAACCCCGAGCTTACGTCATTTTAATTGAAGCCAAATCTTGGTATTTTCCCGCCAAAAACCAAATAAATGTCAAGCGAACGTTTTCAATGAAAAATAAACAGTATTTTTTTTTTAGTTCAAGGCGATATCGAATGGATAGCCAACAATGAGAATTACGCCGCGATGGAAAATCGTTCAACCAAACTTCCCTGGAACCAATTGCTGGTTATAGACGAGCACTTCCTCAAATTGCTAATGTGAATTTTATATAATCGTTCTGTATTTACAGAAAAAGACAAAAATTGCATCCACGTCAGACATTAGTATAGGTAGTCGAAATTCGCAATATTCGTGTAAATAACACCGAATTTTCGTATTTTTCACGTGACATTCTGATATTTTAAAATAAGAAAGGAATATTGTACGATCGAAATATTTGTTTGTCAATGATTTTGACAAGCTTGAAAAACCATAAAATAGAAAGCAGTTAACTTCATGTAGATAACTAACTACCATTGAGTTATACAATTGGAGTAAACATCAACGTTCGAAATATGGGCCACATAAATGAGGCCAATTGGCTCCATTGAGATAACACGGGCTTCATTCGATTACAAGCGCTCGCCGGGTATGGATCTCCAAAGATTACTGCACAATACCTGCATACCTGCACAAGTCGTTCTGGAAAAATAGAAAACGCAATGGTGTAACCTTTCATCGGTTTTACCATAGTCAATATACTGTAAATTGGCCATTTCATTGCTAAAAAAACATCTCAAGTCGGTACGCGCCGCCGGTAAGAAATGCCCAAGGCCGCGGCGGTGCATTCCGTTCGTTCGTGATCGGAAGGATTCAGGCTACATCGACAGCCGCTTCACCCCCTTCATATTTCACGCGCGGGAACAACTTTTTAGACTGGTTTTGCTAGGAACGTTGACTCTATTTATACACCTCTATGATAACTACACGTATTGTTATTTTTTTTTATTAACAAAAAAAAATGACCGACTTTTGTTGTAAAATAACAAAATGGGAATATATCACCAGTTTTATTGAAAAATTCACGGTTTTTGCTGAAACATAACCCCATTTTTGCAAAAATAACGCGAATTCTACGTAATGTTCCATAGTTACAATGATTTAATCATTTTTCTAAACTAAAATAATTTTAAACCTCAGGATTTCCACACTGTTTTCCCTCCAATAATCAATCTCTCAAAACTAATTTTATTACTATCAAATACACGTTCATCAAACTAAAGCACATTCACTCAATAAATTTTTCCTGATGATGGACACTGCAAGGCTGACCGAAACTTTCGGTCAAGGGTGGAAACAGAACACGACTCAACACACAAGAAAAACAGCCAAAATATTATGTAGTTATATTGACCATGAACATCTTATTACCATAATAACCTTATAATTTCATATTTAACTAGGGAGCAGGGTCGGACTTACGTCTAAGCCAATAAGTCCGGTGCCCAGGGCCCAACCTCGGAAGGGTCTCCGGCCAAGCGACTTTTTTTTTAAATTCATTATTTCAGCACAGGTGCTCGGACATATCGACTGTAAACCAATTTAATAAAGCCGTTCAAGCCACAATTTTAGGGAATGTCGCTTTTAAGTGACAATATGGTAAAATCATTTTAGTTGAGAGGAGGTTTTTTCAGTCGGAAAACTATACGTAAATTATTTTTGTAGTATTTTTAAAACTATCTATGAAATTAGTCAAACAAGATGCGAGTAATGTTATAAATAAAAATCCCACATTTTAAATCACTTCAAAAATTCACTCTTATATGAAAGACAAGATTTAAAAATAGTTTTACGAATAGTAAAATATTCTATACTATTGTATGAAGATATCACTCTGTGGTTATCCATTATAATTAAATGAAAAATGTCAGTTCAAGGTAATTAAAAGTATGAAAAAAAGACTTTCGCGAAAACCTATCCAATCTAACCTTATTAATGTTTTTTTTAAATGATTAGGTTAGCGTTAGGTTAAGTTTTATTCGATTCATACGTGTGTTGAATTGTCATGGAACCGTTTTTTCCAAATCCGGACCTGTTTCGAAGCAAGAATCAATAGATAGTTTTTTTTACTCCTGTTAGCTAAAAACCATTTGATATTTACTTTCGCACTTCAATCGCTTTTGGATTTTTTCTTATGTGCAAATTATTCGTAATTTTGCGGTTAGTTAAAGGTTGCTCAAATATTTATGCGGAAAATATGCACAGCTTGACACGGTTGGAGAGGTTCTGAAGACGCCATGTTTGTTTTTTGTTATTCGGCTGTCAAAATATTATCATTTGGGTTTCGTCTGAGCTTTTTGTTTTTGCATTTAATGACAAAACGTATACCGCGATGCACTTGGAAAAACACATTGTTATCAAGGCTTTAAATGGATGGTTGGTCAAATGGTTCAAAGCGTCGGGTTACCATTGCGGAATCACGGGTTCAATCCCCTGCTAAGTAAATCCTGAATTTTCTGTAAGAAGGAACTCCAGTGAAAAATAAAATGGCTTTAAAAATATATATTCATATAGATCAGCAAACGCCGATTCTGAACACATAACTTTTATTATGTATATACGAGTACGCAGAATTTATAAATCGTTATTTGAAAGTGAATAAAAAATCATCTCATCAAAACACCTTGTTACGTTGGTACCATTGCATTCGGAACATCTGACGTCACGTGCGCGTTCTGTTTTCAGATTAGTATGGACATTTGTATTTGTTGGTTTTGTTCTGTATTTTAAATATGTAATTTTTTAGTTTTGTTGTAAGTTTAACTTAATTTGGCTGACTTTAAGCTCTATAATTGTTGTTCAATATAATATAATTTTAAAAAATGTCATTAATGAAAGAAATCAGAGTGTTCAAGAACAGATCAATTATCAATACGGATATTATGATAATGTCAATAAACAGGCAGCGCAGCCGTTCCAGGTTAAAGGTGTATTAAAAATATATATATATATTTTTTTTTAGGATGGGAAATAAACCGTGTAGGCAGTAGTAGTTACTTTGTCTGTCAGTTTGGCAAAATACAACAAACATTTTATTTAGCTAATCGACAAATTATCAGTGTCATAAAAGATTAGCGCTCTTGGGGTTTTTTTGTGTGAGTACTGCACAAGAGTCCCAACTGCTCCCAATCATGAGACTGGCATCCTTATTTGGGGTATTTTGTGAGGCTGGAGGTAGTGGGGAGGGGGAGGAGATGGAAAATATCTACCTGGCTATTCAGATCTGGTCACCAAATACGGCTAAAGCCATTTCAAGCAACATTTCGATTCTGAATAGTGGTCTTTCACCGGGGCGATACTGAAAGTATTCACAACTCTGGAGCGTGTCGCAAATATGCTATATATTATTTTTGATTTGAGATTTGAATCCGTGACCTCCGCATTCGTAGCCGAGGATTGTAAACACTCAACCACGGAGGCCGTCATGTTGATAAAATATGTTTTGATCTGAAATTTATCGCATTCTGTCATTACCTTTTAATTTATTTTCATGGTTCGTTTTTCTTAGGGTAGGCACAGCTTTTCAGCCTTTATGGATTGCACGTCACTGCCGTCAAGTGAGGTTTATTATCTGATTTCTTCTTCAATTTTTCCTTAAGTGCATTCGAAACATGTTTATAACACTACGCGGTCACAGATGGCGTTAATTTCAATATTTGATAAAAAAAAACCTTTTAACACGCAATATTTTTAAATATAGAGATGTGACGGTTGTGCACGCGGAATATAAAACGGTATAAATTTTTATTGTAAGTTTAAAGCTGAATTTCTCCCAAAAACTTATAAAAATACTGTACGTGTTAGTGTTACAATAAAATATTGTCTTTTTATAATTTTTTTCCAAAGAATAAGATTCAAACCTACAATAACGATTTATTCTATTTCATATCCCGTACGTACCCCCGCCAACAAAGTGTTTTTTTCCAAAACAAATGAATTAACGACATCGTGATTCTTAACGTTTCAACACTAGCCTAACGTCATAATTTACCATATAACCTTTTGGCAATATCATAAAAGAATACACTACTAAACTCGTAAGTTGTTTTCATTTAGCTAGAACGTTCTTTGTTTACAAGCACTCCCATATTCTTAAAGATGACATCAAATAGATTGCTAGAAGTATGAACTGGTTCAAGGTCTATTCGCATCTACCAGCACCGCGAAGATCAGAACAGCACAGTACAGGCACAGCACATAAGCGGGTATTCACATCACACCGTGTAGCAAAGTGCAGACACAGCACAGACGCGAGTATGGCTGTCAACTGAACTGTCATATAAGCGTTAGCGTCCGCCACAATATGTTTGAAGATTTTATAATCCTATTCCCATATTTATTATTATTTTGTAACCTAAATTCCCTGACCAATTCAATCAATTTATCATTATCCATCTTCTCGGTTTTAGCAACATCTACGTCTAATTACGCCAACTGCTAATGGTATGTATTCATACTAACTGCGCAGTCGCAGACATCATCAGCAGCATCGTCAAAATATTCTAGCCGACAATCTCGGCTTCTTACGTACGCTGTAAAATGTATGTGTCCATAGGTGATGTACGCAACTAATGCAGTTGTGTCTACTGTGCGGTGCTGGTAGATGTGAATACACCTTTATTCATCACGATTTCTTTGGGTTTCAACCGATAAAATCATTACCATAACTATATTAATGAGAAATATTGTAATTAGTGTTGAGGTAATTGATAACCGTAAATAAATACTGATGGTGTCACTTAAAAAACCCAAAGACTCGCCAACTGATCAGCGCTGCAATTCGCAAAACTCTGCCTATCTTTAATCTGGCAATCCTGGCATTTAAATGTCGAGTCTGCCACTAATGTTGACGCTAATGTGTAACTGTGTCAGGTGACCATAAGTTCATGAATTGAAAATGGAACTAAAAGAACAAATCTGGCCATGGCTTTTTTTAGTATTACGCCTCCCATTCGTGTGGAAGGCCTATAACTTATTGAAGCTTAAAAACCTCATTGTATAATTTAATCATTGAAGACGATAATATAAACAAATCTAAATAAAACATGAAACAGAAAGACACAAATTGAAAAGGTAACGGTTACAAGTAACTGCACTCGATCCCAGATCCCCTAGTCTTACCGAGACTGGCATCTCTACCATTTAAGGTATTGAAACGTAGTTATTTTCCGTCACTTTAATCGATCTCATATTTTTGGCTGCTATATGTTTCTATAAAATAATTGTAAAGTTCTGCCGAATGTATTTGTCACCTAGATAGTGTCTCGGATATACCTATCTGATTTTTGTTTATATGAGACATCTATTGACTTTTCTATAAGTTTAGAATGAATATTCAATTTATCAAAATAACTTATTGAAGCTAATATTGTAATATTTATTCACTGAAGAAGACATTAACAGCCTCAATGGTCGAGAGGTAAGGCTCTCGACTATGAATCCGAAGGTCACGGGTTCAAATCCCAGCGTTCGCAAGTACATTTTATTTAATTATTTTGTGCTGTTACACACTTAATTCTTTTAAAAATAATATGTAGTATATTTGCGCACGTTCCACAGTGGAAGACACTTTCAGTATCGCCTTGGTGAAAGACCACCATTCAGAATTGAAACGTTGCTTGAAATGGCTTTTAGCCGTGTTTGGTGACCAGATCTGAATAGCCAGGTATTTCCCCATCTTCCCCCTCTCCTTCCCCTCCCCAATACCTTTAGCCACACAACATTCCCCAATTGGGGATGCCATAGTCTCACTGGCTCCAGACGCTTGGGAGCAGTTGGGACTATTGTGGGGTATTCATATAAAAAAAAATAATTTTAAAAAATTAACAAATCTCAATGAAACATGAAATAGAAAAAAAGAAACAGAAAAAACATTAGAAGGTGATTAATTGAGGATAATACTGATCATTCTTAAATGAGATGTGAGATCGAAAAATTTGCAGAAAATAATTAGGTCGCAATAGCTCATACCATATATGGACGCCAGTACCAGTCAGACTAGAGGATCTGGGTTCCACTTCATGTAATTATCGTTATCTTTTTTTTCTGTTTAATATTTTAGTGATATTAATATTATTTTCTTCGATGATTCCATATTTATTTATCGTTTTTAAATTTATCTATTACCGCATTGAAACGTACAAAATGTATTTAGATTTTTCATCGCTTTCAGAATACGAGTATATCGTGAGTATACAATGAAAACTGGCCAAGTCAAGGTCCTCGTTTTTGGCAGATTAAGATTGAAGTTTTTGTGTGTGGATGCTCATAGTTTCGCAAGAATTCGATAGATTGAAGTTTTTGTTTAATTTCTTGGCCAATTTTCGTTGTATTCTCGCGATATTTACGAGGCATACTTTTCGTACGCATACGTACATTCGACCACCTCGCGAGTATCTACAGCTTTAAAAAAAACATACAGCTAGCTGCTACCTACAATAATGCTATAAAATTACAGGACTGCTATTTGACCATATTGATTTTACTATATTTTACGAATTTATTTTTTATTGTACAATTTTTTAACAACTTATGTGCCCATTTTGGCCATAATTTGCTACGACTTTTGACAAAAAATGGTAATAATCAATAAGGATGACCATATTTGGTCTTATTTTGACTTGTTTTATGATATTTAATAACAGTAATTGGATTACTTCTATAGCGCCGTTTTCGTTGGAAAATCACCTCAAGGGCACTTTACATTGAATTTATATAACATATCACTTGACGTATAACTAATACCTTACAGCTAAAATTTATTACTAATGGCTTACAAGTAAGATTTATAACTATTGACTTACAACTAAGACTTATGGCTTGGGATTAACTACTGAGACTTATAATTAGTGATTTACATCTATGGCTTATAGCTAGTGACTTACAATTAAAAGTTACAACTAGAATATAAACCTAATACATATAAACCTAGTACATATTTAAAAATTATTGTATTACAAATTATCCATTTAGTGTGTGTTTATTTTTAATATCTAAACTATCAATTCATGGTGGAATTCCACTTTAATATGTCACATTATTATCAAAAGTTTTCAAGTCATAATTTGGCACGAAAAAACTTCACGGTTCCGCTAAAAATGAAACGGTTGGTCGGCCCAACTTTAAATCTTAAAGTATGTGTATAATACATTTGTATCTTCAATGTTCAATCTTCAACTGCCATGATATAAGAGATGACTTGTTTGGAGGGTGAAGGGGAATCCCAAAACGTAAAAACACGTCGTGGTGCGGAATGGCCATAAAAAGCCATTACGGTTGCAAAAAACCTGGTTATTCAACCGACTACAATAACTAATCGAGTGTTTTTTTGGGATTGTTGTGCCAATCTTGCTCGGCTTCGTTTGAGCGTGGAAACCATAACAATAATTATTCAATAATAATAGATTTAAATGCTTCGCAAAAGACGTTAAAAAAATACCCATCCATTATCTTTTTTTTACATTTTCCGGGACAGGTACTGAAGTGTTCTTATCCGTTTTTCAAAAGGTATGAGTTTTATAATAGTACTAACTGATGTGTAACCGGCCTTGCTCGGGATTTTTTTTTTGCATAAAGTTGTGAATTCTTGCTTGTCATTAGGGTGCCATAATTGATTTGACAGCGAAAGTAACTATCTCCAAATAAAGAAATATTCATTTGAATATTTTATTTAATTCCAAACATTTATTTTTTCAAACATGTATCTAAATCATGAAGTTGTTAAGTTGGTACCTACTCGTGTTTTCCATTTTGAAAGTATTCTACCCAAAAAATCTTTTGAATATGCAATCTGTGGCTAACCAGAGTGTTATATCTATGGGCTAACCTAAATAAAACACGGCGGGTTCAATGTTTTTAATACTAATTTTAAAACGTTATAGCAACAGTTTTACATATTGGATTTCATTCAAACTACTTTCTAAACCTTCTCGGCACTAATAAGAACTGTGAAGCTGTGCTATTTTCAGCGAAATGGGTCAAGTAATTTTCGAGAAAATCGAGGACAAACAAACAAACTTACATTGATTTTGATATATATAGAAACGTATAAATTTGTTTAGAATCACTTTAATTCAATATCTTGCCCGGTTTCGGAAGTGTCCTTCCCACGTCAGGAATATATTAAAACTAAACTACGATATAAAATAATGATCGATTAGGTGTTGAAGTGGCACCCGACCAAAGGAGAAGAGGTAATTAATTTTTAAGAACACTTTTTTTGGAAGAACAAAGCAATTCACTGGAAAAATCTAAGAGAGGACTGTACGATAAATTTACTAGGTTATTTAATATACTAGAATAGTTACAATTGTGACAAGCCACAATTAGAAGCCACATGGAACTCGGGTCTTGAAGAGACCCATGTTGTAGGGGGAGGAAACACAGCGGCATCATTCCACAGCCGACCTGTTGAATACAAGAACGAGTCGTAGAAGCGACCCGTTCTCATATAACAAATGTCAACTGTGTGCAAATGTTGGGCGCGCTTTTGTCGTGTTTCCCGACTATGCAACGGTGCCGATGAGATCAATGATGCTAGTTCTTCGGAGCATCTTCCATAATACCGGTAGAACAAAGACAGCATTCCTACCTGACGTCTATGCTCCAGAGATTAGAATCCCTTTGGTAAGATAAAAATGTCCCGGGTTATTAATGGTTTGGAGGAAAGTTTTGAGGTTGTGATCAGTTCCCCTACCCCTACCCCTACCCAGTAGTTTTCTTCTCATTTGAACGTTAAATGTGCCAAATGTCATCGGTACCAAAAAGCTGCTTTACGGGGTGGGAAAGGGGGGAGGGGTAGTTTTTCGAATCTCCTGCAGACAGTTAGCTTCCTCTTGTTTCGAAGGTCAACCGTGCAAAATTTCATCAAGCTCGGAATAAAACTGATCATACAAAACAAACACACGTCGACGCTCGGGACATTCTTCTTCATATATTAAATTACCACCGTTTTTGCTGAAAAATAACGCGAATTTTTGAAGTATCTGTCAATAAACAGTAACATTCATTAAAAAATATATATATCAGAGGAGTTCAATAAAATAACGTCATTTACACTACGGTAGGAAGACGGTTTAATGAATACATAATACCCAATCATTACTAGGTAGGTGAATTAATGACATTATTATTTCGATTTTTTTAAATTATGTGATTTATAAATCGATAAGAATAGTTTATTGCTTTATTACTGCACTCTAATGATGCATTTTAATAAAATTCATGCTTTATCTTCAATGCGACTTTCAGAAAATCATGCCCTGTCTCTCGCCGTGACATTTAAGTTTCCAAGAATATAATTATGAACCTTTATAATTGCAGAATTATGATTAGAACCCTTCGGTTTATCGCGAATCGAATAAAAGTAATTATCGGATTCCTTTTAAAAGAAGTCTCCAATGTCATCTCCGTAGACTCGTGAATTATGATTTTCTATGGTAGAGGTAGGAGTTGGAGTAGGAGTAGGTGTAGGAGTGGGAGTAGGAGTAGAAATAGGAGTAGGAGCAGGAGTAGGAGTAAGAGTAGAAGTAGGATTAGGCGTAGGGGTAGGGGTAGGGGTAGGGGTAGGGGTTGGGGTAGGGGTAGGAGTAGGGGTGGGGCCAGGGATAACCGATATGGGTATCAAACTGTGGGTCTCAACCTACACAACCTGATTCGCTCAGTGTAAAATTGAGCAGCACAGCTCCTTGGGTCTCACACTGAACCTTATAGGGGTAAGGGTTGGGGTAGGGGTTGGGTTAGAGGTGCGGGTAGGATTAGGGGTAGAGGTAGGGGTTGAAGTAGGAGTAGGAGTAATAGTGCAATTTTTTTTTCATAATTTTCGAAATTATCGTTCATTATCAAGATTGCAATTATATTCGAGAAGAAATTTGTAATAATCATCATAACGATAGCAGCCAATAATATGGGATTTAATGGAGGATAATATTAACAAGTCTTGAAGTTGAGGTATGATATTAACGAAGATGGGGTAAAGTGAACTGGTATCATTAGTTCAGCCAGTAGAACGGTTGCCCCGATAATACAGAGATCCTGGCTTCGTTTCTCAGATGCGACTGATACCTTTTTATTTTCGGTTTCGTGTGTCATTTAGGATTGGTTAATATTATCTTCTTCAATGATTAAATATTAGAATGAGGTTTATAAGCTTCAATAAGTTATTAAAATAAATTGATTAAACTTAAAGAGCCGTTCCTCGCCATAAAGAATCGAGATTATTATGTTTGGGGAGGGATTTTTGCATAGACGGACTATATTAAAAAAAAAAAAAAACACTGAAATAAATGCTTTTAAATATTGAGATAAATTGTTTGTTGGCGGGTGTACATACGGAATATGAAATGGAATAAATTATTGTTGTATGTTTAAAGCTCAAGTCCCTCAAGAAACTTATAATAATACTGTATATGTTAGTTTTGCAATAAAAGGTTATGTTTTTTTAAAGTTTCTCGAAGGACTTTAGCTTTAAATCTACAGGTTTGGTTTTGAGGAAAATAACTGATCGCGAAACTTCAGTTTAGTTCGGAGTAGCGGAAGATTCACTCATTTCGTGGTGTATTTTAAATGCATAGAAACGAAGAGTTTTTTAAACCGGTTTTTGTTTTTTTTTATATGAGTACTTACTCGTTATATTATTTGTCTTCAACTCCACGATACGTGATACAAGTAAATAATTCATAGAAACAGACAGTCGTAACGCTGCATATGAAAAAAATATCGCATTTGTACGTAATATTAACACCCAGTTGTTTGCTTTATTCCTATGTAAATACACCATAGGCGAATGAGTGGTAAAAGCGTGTATGATCGTGTAAAAAATGTTGAGAATGAACTATGAAAACGAACATTAAAAAATGTTTGTATTTAAGTTCGAAGGTGAATAATGACAATTTAAAAAATAATAATAATAAACTCAAATTCTCTATTGCAGTACTTTGATTTAGTATTACATTTTTAGGTCGTCTGTTGTTTCAAATAAATCTGCACAAATAAGTGCCAAAAAGTATATCCGTTACTGGCAAAACACAAGTAAAAGAAACATGATAAACATCACTTGACAAACATACAATGAAACAATGGAAATACATATTATTCCATTGTTTCCCGAAAATTTCAAACGTCACTATAAAGTGGGATAGCAAACATAGCAACGGATGAGTATAAGAAAGACAACCTTCTAGCAGTAGGTCCTTTCTTAGTATGTCCTATCGTAATGTAAACGAGTGGGCGTAGTGTCATCTCATTCACACCTGTGATATTCGACGCAACTTTGAATTACGAGAACGATGATGCAAGGAGGTACATCCATCGCATTCAACAGACATGTCTTTTAAATGTCGGTCTTTGTCATACAAAAACGATGTTTGAATTAAGAATTTACTGTAAACGTGTTTGTTACTCGTGCCACATTTTGTGTTAATTTTGTTAGATAACAAATAATAACGCGTCTATGAGTATGTGATATCATTATGCATAGGTACCTAATTCAAAATGATATAAGATTATTTTTAATTTTTATGATTACATTTAGTTTTTAAATGCTCATATCTTCAATTTTAAATGCTTCACATCTTCCTCGAGTCTTGTACGAACCCCTTCATTCATAGAAAAATTATTTAGGGTTTGTTGTTTTCCTGTAGGTTTTTGGCTTACAAAAGGGGCCCCAAACTCAATGTACCCATGGGCCCCTACAAGGCTTAAGACGGCCCTGATCTTAACTAAATCTATGTAAAATTACCAGTACCATTTTTAGTTTAGTTTGGATTTTTATCAACTCATTCAAATGTACTTAGCGCTCTTGAGGTGATTTTTCATAATAACGGCGCTATACAAATCATTCAATTATTATTATTATTAATACAAATATATGCCAAAAATGTACCAATAAAACTATTAAAGAATACGTAACCCCCTATTAAACCATGTTTTCGTGACACCAGATCAAATCAAAATGACACAAAAAACATTCCTTGTTATAAAGTCACTTTCGGACAAAGAAACTACATAATATTTTGCAACAAAACTCAACAACATCCTTCCCCTAGATACAAAACGAATACAAAAGTACTAAATGATTAAATTCTGGCTGAAAGAGGTCAATGAAACAACCGTAAAAACAGCTCAAAGAACAACATTAAATACGCGCCTAATTAGATGACATAAAAGTAAATAACTTTAGTCCGCCTCAGAACAGGACCCCCTAGTGAGGAGGACTAAGAAAAAACACTAACGGCCGTTCTTCCCAATCCTACTGAGCAACCGTTGAGCCGAAATTTTGCCTCAACACGTGTTCAAATGCACAAATACGCTTTTCCCAACGAAATTCTCGATTAAATTTACGATCAATTTAAGATATCGATTTTTGTGGATTAATTTCCCCTCAATAAAGAACTAGTTATAAAAAGTGTCAACAGATGTTACCGAAATGTGAAATATCTTTATTGTCGATCTATTTTACGCGAATCAAATATTGAATGACAAAGATTTATTTCCGTTTTCGATTGTGAAAACACGTATTTTTAATATTTTAAATAAAACTGAAGAGAATCTAACTTATTTCACTTTGTATAAGCTATGTTTTGTTTTGTTTTTTCACGGACGAGAAACCTTAAATGTCAAATATACGAAACCAACAAGGTGCTTTCGCGGCAGTATAAAATATCTATTTATGTATTAGTTTTAAAAAAAATTGCATTTATTCTTAATAAATATAATATTAACTAGTCTATGTTAATTTTACATTGAAAGTTTTTACTTTGATATCACTCTATTGTCTTAAAAGTGGGCGGGAACTATTTTATTGTGTATAAAAGAGGGCGGGCACCTCCATAGACAATTTAGGATAAAAAATTATTGGAAATAGGCAAATAGAGCAAATGCTCAACAAAACACTTGGCTGATCGGTCGCAAAGATCAAATAGTTTGTAATAAGTATACCATTTTACATTAAACTGTTATTCTGTAAACATTTTTTTTTATATTTACATCATATTTAATTTTTTACACATTTATTTATATACTCGCTAAAAAATCATTATTATCTCTAATCAATTTTTATTATATGAAATATTGCAATGAAAAGGAATAATTGCAAGTACCTACCGTATAATAAAATCACGAAGATCTGGCATTTTTCCAGTAATTTATAATTACACGTATCACCAGTAATTAAAATAACAAGATATCATCGCCGTCACATTAATATTCATGAACCTAATGACGGATTTTGATAAATCTAATGGGAGATACCTAAATACCTAAAAATGAACTATGATAAATAGCAAACTCATGGGAAGTCCAACATGACTAATGATAATTACATGGAAATATATTTCAAGTCTTGGATAGGAAGAGTCGTGATTCGTGATGAGTTTTATTGTTAATAATGGTTATTTAGAGGGCACCTGCGTTAAGTACCAAGTAGGCAGTAGCGCACCCAAAAAAAATTTATAAAATTATTCCAAGATAAAGGAAGAATTGTAGCGCTTGATGCGTATAAAGTTCGATTCACTCTACCAGCTCCGCGCAGTGCAGACACGTAAAGTGGCAGGCACGGCAAAATTAGTTGATCACATTATTTATTTATTTTGCAAAAACAGTTGTAAACACCAATACAATGCAAAAGCGAAAAAAAAAATAAAAATATAGTTAACATAATTATATAACATATAGGTAAAACAAAAATAGTTTTAAAAGGGTTATAAGTAGGAACGTAGTATTATAATATAATACATACTTTACTTAGTTCGTGTTTAAAATTATTGTAGGTCATGTGGAAAATATCCACATTTTCTGCGAGGCAGTTAATTAATCCAGTAAGTCTTCCCAGGGACATCACCATTGGTAAGTTAGTTCTGCACCTGGGAAGAAACAGCAGCCTGTGTTGGCGGCCTCGCGTGAAATTATCAGTGACGTAAAATCCTATTTCAGCCAGGATGATATCTATGAATACATGACAATTTAGTGTCCTTAATGGAAGCGATCTTCCAAATAATCCCTCCATTGATATGTGTAACCCTATGTAGTTGTTGGCCTATGTGTTTCCTCCCTCCTGCAAAATGGGTCTCTTCAAGTCCCAGGTTCACTCCTTCCTATCCTCCAAAAGGCCCTCCTCACAGCATCCACAAAGATTATATAGACCTTGTGAGAAATTATTTCCCTCCTATGTGGAATTACTGTAAAAAAAATTCAGGACCGTGTAATGCGAATACTCTCTTCTGTGCCGTGCCTGCCACTGTACGTGTCTGTACTGCACGGTTCCAGTAGATGTGAATAGACCTTAATGCTCGATTGATACCTGAAGACCTGAAAAATTTGCTTTATTTTTGGAGAAATTGGCGTTGTTTGAAGAAAACTTTCCAACTAAAGTGAGGTTATGTGAATTTTTTGTTGTTTTATAGATAAAAGTGGCGGAACGCCGTTTTTATTATTATTCCTTTAACTAATTCCACACAACAGGCCCCGAGGAAAACATTTTTCCTAAACACAAATTTCGTTTTTTTTTTAAATCGAAAAATTAATTACAGTACGCGACGTATCCCACGCGAAGCGAAATGCGTTCCATTTCATAACTATTGAAGCTTGTCAAAACCATAGACAAAGAAATATCGATGTATTTAGGATATTTTAAATACTAGAAAAACGCTTTAAAATATGAAAATCCGCGTATTTGCCCGTAAATTGAGAATTTCGCGTAATTCGAATAAAAAAATAAAAAGCTTTCTGCTACTTTTCTTAAATTCGCCAAAAATACCAGGAATTTTGCCAAAAAACAACTCGACTTTCGCCGAAAAATATTGTAATTTTTTTATTTAACTTAAAATAGAACACACGTACATTGGTTACATGTATTCTAATATGAATATACTCGTATCTACATACAATAAAGAATTACAAATCACACTTTAAAAATTACGACACTCAAACTTGAATTTAACGTATTTGGTCACTTCCTTCTTAAATTTCAAAACATCTTCCTCTTATTTTACATTGGGCGGTATTTCTTGGAAGATCTTCATGGCTCTATATAGTAATGAGTTTTGCGATTTAGTTTTCTTTCGAAAGGGATGTCTTATACGGTTTAACCCGGGTGCGCCACTGTAAGTAGGTGCCTGCCTATATATTTTAAGAACCACAGCTTGGCAGAATATAGCAGACATTTAACCAAACGGAACTACACATGTTCATTACTATGGCAACACCAAGGTTTTTTTACATTTGTTATCAGAAATTTTTCATGTATTTCTTAATTCATTCTTACAATTGATTTAAAATGAATAAACCAATACATAGTGCAACGCGGGAAGTTATTTACTTTGTATTTCAGCACTGTTTGGAAAAATTTCGAGCGGGGAAGCTCGTGTCCATCTTAAAACATGTTTTCAAATGAGTTTTGAATAAAATTTGTGGATTTATGCCTATTTGAAATAATTATAATCATGTATATTGAGGTTATGCTTCACATTCAAGTTTAATAGTAGTAGATTATTCATATACGAGTAATGTAATAGTAGTAGATTATGCATATACTGGTATAAACAATGACATCCACGGGAAAAGCAGCTTAACTAATATTTAATTTTTTTTTTTTATTAATATTTTTAGTATTTGAATTTAATTATAATTATTTTTATTTATTTATATAACATCTAATACATAACTATTTCAATACATAAAATTCAGAAATACAAAAAAATCGTCTTTTCATGTAATTATCTTCCTTGCAAAGCATTACATAATAAATAAAGTAAACATAAATTATCTTAGAATGTGATGGACAATCATCTCCTTTCGGAAAGTGCCACTAATTTCCGGACACCGTTTGGTGAAAGTAAAAAACATGTATTTCGGCCATTGTGCTTTTTAAACTTACAATAATCTTGCTGTGATCCATCTTGGTGTTGTCATCTAAAACGTTTTAAACGATTGCAGCGCCCCCATCACTTGTCTACTATAAAATGTCAGAACGCACATGTTTTATTTTTTAAAAAGAATTCGTTATTTTATTGGGTGCCTACCTAGATCGTTCTGCAAAATGAAGTTATCCACATATAGCTCGGCATTTAATTTTACGTATTTATTATTTTGGAACTACAAAATGTCATTTCTATGGCAACACCAAGCTAATCATCAAAATCATTGAAACGTGTTCTCCACATTCAAATGTTTTCACATTTCGCGTTTGACAGATCTCTCAGGCAAAGAAAGCTTCTGTGAAATCACTATTTCGATTGATCCTATGAATCTGTTTTATTATAACAACCAAAAAATACGCTTGATAGGAATTTAAATAAAAATTTGAATTGCGTTATAAAAAATATATGCGTAAACCACCATTTTTTAATTTATTTTGTAAATTATGAGCGCATGTCAGAAACAATATTTAAAAAAATACTGCTTTATGGCTAAATTTATTTTTTATAGTTTCACTTGACAATTTTTTTTTCTTTCTTACAAAATTATTCACAAAATAAATAAAAACAGCTTTACATCAAACATTTCTAGACTTCGCTTGCCAAAGAATTTTTATGTCTATTACCTATATTCGTGGTGACATAAGACACACAGCTTTAAGTAATATTTTCGAGTTGTATATTCATCTCGATTAATGTATATATATGTAGAATAATTTTCTCGGTTTACCCGCGTAATGTAGACCTTAGAAGGACTTTTTTAACTCCCGACGTTTCTGACAAATCACATTGTCCATCTTCAGAGGCCTTATGTCTTGAGTTTTGTTTTGAACAGATCGCTTGCACGTGTCCGTTCAATCCAAAAGTCAAAACCTAAGTGAAGATTTTGTGAGTTTGAATGAAATACAATATGTAAAACTGTTGCTATAACGTTTTAAAATTAGTATGAAAAACATTGAACCCGCCATGTTTTATTTAGGTTAGCCCATGGATATAAAACCCTGGTTAGCCACAGATTGCATGTTCAATATTTTAGAATATTTTAAAAATGGAAAACACGAGTATACATTTTGAAAAAATAAACGTTTGGAATGAAATAAAATATTCAAATGAATGTTTCTTTATTTGGAGATAGTTACTTTCGCTGTCAATTCAATTATGGCACCCTAATGACAAGCAAGAATTACAACTTCATAAATTTATTCCAAAACAAAAATCCCGAACAAGGCCGGGTACACATCAGATAGTCTTATACGAGTATACATATGTATATAAAAATAATCGCCTAATAAATTGTATTAATGGTAGGTAGTACATATTTTTTATATGTTTACTAGCTGAAGTAACCGGCGTTGCCCGGGGTTATGAATGGTTTGCAGTAAAGCTTTGAGGTTGTTATGTGTTACCTCTACCCCTAGCCCTACCCCTACCCTTACTCCTACCCCAACCCCTACACTATACTTTTGTTATACGGTCGTATATCTTCTTTGCATACTTACTTTAAAAATGAAGACTTACAGCAGAAATAATTGTTTAGGGGATCAACTGTCCGAGGGATTAACTGTCGGAGGGATCAATTGTCGGGGGGATCAACTGTCATGGAACCAGATAATAAATATGAAAAGATATACGAGTATATTTTTTTAAGTGAGTTCCAATTTTGAAATTTTCACACTTGTACCGCCTACACGCAAGGAAATTATATTTATATGCATGAAAAAAATTGGTGAAATATTGATTCCTTTTAAAATTTCCTTAGTCGCCACAGGCTCGGCATTTGAGGCACGAATTCGCAGCGGCTTAGCTTGCGGCTTAGCTAGTGGATTAGGTTGGCGGCGATTGGGTTGATGCTAGAATCTTATTATTTTGAACATAATCTCTCACCTTCAAACAACCCGCCGATAAGTGACTTTTAAAGATTCCTTTTAAAAGGTTAAATGCCTTTTTCCACATTTATAAATACTATATCGGTCACCGTGCACTTAAAATTCTCACGTAACCGAGCGTCTTCCGCAATGTGTTTTTATTTTATTTGAAATTGTAGTATAAACATATAATCAAACACAACGTTTTGGTCTGGATAAAAACAAAAGGTACATAATTTTTCTAATACCTAATTTGTATGCATTCCGTAGATCTCCATAAAAAATGCTTACCTTTTTTAAAGTTTATGTACCTATGTGCTATATACGAGTCCCATACTAGCTACATGTATCAGGATTTTTTCGAGTAGATATATTAATTAAATGGAAATACTAATTAAAACATGCATATAAAAACAGGTGCATGTTTTATGAATCTTTTTATTGTTTTATTAATTTATAATATGTAACAATGAAGCACGACCTCTGTCGTGATAAATGTTTATTGGGCGAAGAGGAAAGGGGGTGAGATTGGTCACAAATGTGACAAACAAGGACTGACATGGGATGGAATCCCCGTTTTACGTATGTTGTGAGGCTGGAAGGGGTGTAAAATGGAAGGAGAAGGGTGGATAGAGGTTTGGAAGTATTTAACTATTCAGATCTGGTGACTAAACACGGATAAAGCCATTTCAAGCGACGTTTCTATTCTGAATGATCTTTCACTGAGGGGGATAATGAGAGTCTGTAATAATACAGCTATTAACTAACTAACCGTCACGCCGTTTCCCCGCATGGGGTAGGCAGAGAGGACGGACCGCCGAACAACTCAATATTGGCATACACTTCTTGCTTCTTCCACATTCATACAACGTCTCATTCATTCTCTTCTGTTATTTTGACTTCTGACATGCCCGAAGTATTTGATTCACTTGATCGTGCCATATCTTCCTCGGACGTCCCCGGCTTCTTCTTCCATTAACATTCGTGTTATATATTCTCCTTACACTCCTTTCTTCGTTCATTCGCTCTACATGCCCAAACCATCTAAGCGCTCCTTTCTTAATCTTACTCATTACGCTTACATCCTTTGCGAATCTCTACATTTTTCACGGTTTTAGCACATGGTTGTATCACACATTCGCCTCAGAGATCTCATTTCCACGGCATTCAGTTTACTTTCATCCTTCCTCTGCCAGTTCAATGCCTCACTGCCATACATATCAGGGTTGGTATCAGCACTCCATTGTGGACTGCTAATAGCTTTTCTTATTTTAATTTTAATTTATTGTTGAAACAAAACAGTATATTTGTTACAGTGAAAAACATTTTCTAGAAATCAACTTTACAAAGTAGGTACTTATAATATGTTTCCTTGTATTTTCCGATTTATATTTGTATTTATCAGGATACATGTGTAGTGTATAAGTGTGTGTGTATGTGTGAATATATTTGTAGGTGTGAGAAGTGGTGATCTACATATTATAGAAGTGATGCCAAATGTATGCGCATTGAGCAGTTTATATAATTGCCAAGATGCTCCTTTTAAATGTAGCAAGTGAATGTGACATTTGTTTTGTAACTATGCGTGTGGAATAGTGCTGTATGGCGGGTACGTCTCAGAGGTATGTTGAAATTAATTAGGGACAGAATCTCGGTACAGTCGATATTATTATTTCGAATTTTGTGTAGAAATGTTAAATCAGCTACTGTTCGCCTTTGTTGCAAAGATGGAAAGGGTACATTGAAAGTTATTGTTGAATTTGAATTATGAATTTCTTTTGAATGCATTCTATATTATCAACATATACGTTATATTGAGGATTCAAAATTGGTGAGGCATATTCCAGTGGACTTCTCGCTTATGAAAAATAATAAGTAAAAAAAAAATTGATAAAATTATTTTATTGATATAAATAAATGTTTAAAAATTTTACATACAAATACAACCGGTTTACAATTAGATAAATTTGAAATTTCAGAAATTAGAAAAAGTGTTAATAGTCAATTAAATATAATTAATTATCAAAAAAATAAAATTAAAATAGCTATTCCTACAATAATATTTTTTTAATTTTTATTTTTGACATAAATTTGTTATTCAATGTTTTATAATATTTTTTTATTAATTGCTTACCTACTTTAATAAATTTTTGCTTTTGTTTATAATTTGTCTATTCTTACCTTATTGTGTTCTATATTTATCATTTATCTATACTTGACATTATTATTTTTTAGTGTTCTATAAATTCCTGATGAAAAAATCATCGCTTTCAAAACATGTTGATATGTATATTTTAATAAAGTGGTGAACGCAAAGGAATATAAGTTTGCTACCTAGGAATATTCTGCGGATAAGGAAAATCCGTCCCCCGGTTAAATACTTCTTTTATCGTTACAATATAGGGCCTTACAAGTAATATATATATATATATAGAATAATGAACTGCCCAATAAGTTTTTACATTAGTTTTCCATCAGCATGTCTAATTCTAACATTAAAAAGTACAAAAAGTCTCGTAAAATTAAATGCGTAAAGCATTATTCTTTGCATCGAACGGGCTGACGACGGTGGCGAATTGATTAGGACGGCGCGACTGGACGAATAATGCCATGACCACACGATCGACCAACCTCCCAACTCTATTTCGGCGAGTTGGCCCGAGATCGCTCCGGTGGCGAACTAGTTGGTTCAACATTCAAAATAGTTGCAATTTATGCAAATAATAATAGGATAATTTGTATAGCGCCGTTTTTTTTATGAAAAATCACCTCAATGGCGAAATGTATGTAATCCCATGTTTAATCGGGGCTAGTTGTTGTATTTTTTTGCGCTGCAATCTGACTCAGGCTGTGCGTAAAAATAAAATACGGAGCTAAAACCGGCGCAATAGCTGTTGACAAGCGGTGGGGACTATCAAATTGAAATTCCTCATATTTACGAGATATTTTTATTATGAAGTTCTAGAAACGAAGGATGGGTGATTTGATAATTATTATTTCATGGATACCTTTTATTTATTTACGGTATTTTGAATACCTAATGAGAAACGAATTGTGTCAATAATATTATAAATTTCGATAGACTTACTATGAATATCGGTATATCGATAGATTTTAGCTAAAATGGCATCACTAGTTTGGATTCCGTAGTTGGAACGTTGGCCGATCGTGTAGTTGCCCGATTTATAGTCAATATACGATCACCAACTGCGAATCGAGTTCGAGTTGGGACGTTGGGCGATTGTATGGTCGCAGCATAATTCTCCGGTATGTCATAACTTGGCCTTCAATGTCTTAAGCGTGAACTTATGTTTAATGGTTGGTTATTCCCTTGGAGGAAATAATCTAATCTCCTTGGTTTTTCCCATGATTTAAGCTGAAAGACTTGATTGGATTTAAAAAAAATAATTATTTTAAAGAAAACACCGAAGTTTTCCTTGCGAGAAGGCTAATTGCATAGCAAATAATATCTAGAGATGCCCTAAGACGCAAGGGGAAGAAAGTAAAATAAGATAGGCGGGGAGCGAGCTAGGTATGCCGCCAATGCCGGTATTTTAATGGAAGATACTCTGAGGAACTAGCGTCATTGATCCCTTCGGCACTGGTGCACAGTCGGGAAAGGCGCCAAACGTGCGCCCAACATTTGTACATGGTTGACATTTGTCACTTGAGAACGGGTCGCTTCTACGACTCGTTCTTGTGTTCAACAGTTCGGCTGTGAAATAATATGCCGGCCTCTGTGTTTCCTCCCTCCTGCCCAGACTCACTCCTTCCTATCCTCTACAAGACCCTCACACAGCATCCCCAAAAATGATATAGGCCTTGAGGAAATTATTCACTGTAAAAAAAAATTAAGTAAAACAGCTAGTAAGTAAAAAGGTTCGACTTGTTCACAGAAACCGAAAATTTTGTTAGAATATTTGCTTTGACCCTTTTTTATAAGTGTTTTGTATATTAATTGTTTTTTGTGTTTAATTCGTAGAACAACATTTATTTTTTTTTAAATTTAATGTAAATCAAATTTAATAATGTTATTATTAAGTTCTGCAAGTACTTTTAGTTGTTATTATTGTGAAAGCTGTTTCGGCGTTTAAGGCCATTTTCAAACTGTGGTTAATCCACATTGCAACGACTTATTTATATGATTTAATTTACTCCCACTCCTTTAAAAATTTGGATGGATGGGTAATGATTTATTGTCGGTAAAACCGATTTAGTTAGAAATCAATTAAAATTCTGAATTCTGTGTGGTTTTCACATTATAAATGTGTTTGTACTCGTATTTAACTGACAATGTTTTCTTAATTGATTTATTTAAAAAATAAATGTGTTTTGTAATTTGCAGCAATTTGTGATTTATTTTGTGCATTTTGGGTCTATTTTACCTGTACAAAACAGGAGAAAACGTTGCAAATTTATGGCTGTTGAGTTCCTCTGGCTTAATATCGATTATAATACCGCTGCATGTAAATGTACAGATTTCCCACAACTGCTCCTACAAATGTTCACATTGTTTGAGACTTACGTCTCTTTTTTTTTTTGTTCCAGGTGAATCCCTCAAAGAATCTGCGGCATCATGGCTGAGGTGAGAAAATCACTTATATTATTATACGTTACATAATACGAGATTTTTCCATCTTCGGAATTTTGGAATCTTTCTAAGCAATGCGCAATGAATATTGCCAACGTGGCTACTTCATCTTTCCTAACATATCTTAACTGAAGTTTCTTTGGGGTTATAAAGCAGCATTTTCTTTCTGGGATGTTGAACACAAAGAGTTTTCATTATTCATTTCACATTTTTAAAGTATGATGGAAGATGGAAAAGGAAAGATGAAATGAGGAGAAGGTGTGAAAGTACCTAGCTATGTGACTATTTTTTATCTGATTACAAAACAATGCGTAGTGAATATTGCCAACACAAACGGTTCGCCTTTCCCTGTCGTCGCACCGAGTATTTACCCATAAATAGAGACCGAAAAAATTCGCGTAATTTTTTGGGAAAAGTGGTGTTTTTTTTGGTGAAATTCGCATTCTTTTTGGAGAAATTTGTGTTATTTTGGTTAATTTCGCGATTTTTTACGAATCTGCGGTTGTTTTTCAGCTAAAACGGTGGCATTTTTAAATAAAAGTGGTGACAAGTTCTCTTTTGGTATTTTGCAACAAACGAATATATATATATATATATATTTTTTTTTTTTATCGAAAAAAGAACAACAGATCGCGTCGTTTTCGACAGGAAGTTAGCTGAGTTCTATTTTATGGCTAATCAAGCTTGTGAAAACCATGGACTAATAGATATTTAGAACATATACTTTTTTTATTTTAAAATATCTTAATATCGCGTGAAAAATATGAAAATTCTGTGTTATTTAGCCGAAAATAGAGAATTTTGCGTTATTCGCGTCAAAATGGCGAAACTCGCGTTTATCGCGTAAAAATTCGCTTTATCGCAAACACGATTTTTTCAGGTCTCTAGCCGTAAAGCAATTTTTTTTAATTCTTGTGGCATTCCAGGTATATGAGTGCCCTATAAGTTCATCCAAAGTAACAATGCGCAATGAATATTGCCAACGCGGCAGTTCGCCTTTACTAAACGTTGCACCGGAATATTTCAATTGGTTCGGTATTGCAGGTATGCGGGTGTCCCATAGAGCCCATCGGGCCCTCTCTGGCGGGCTACTGCGGCGGGGGCGCCACCCTGCTGTTCATGACCATCCTGGAGGCGTACGTGAACAGCCGCTGCGACCTGACGGACCCGTGCAACCGGGTGCGCAGCCGTCAGCAGCCGGACCTGCAGTACGACTTCGTGGTGATTGGAGGAGGCACCGCGGGGGCGGCGGTGGCGAGCAGGCTGTCAGAGAATCCTAATTGGAAGGTAAAACTTATACTTTATTACGTAAACCATTCAAGGTAAACTGGAATATGGATGATCTATTTGGAATGCTCATTACTACAAATATGAAAACATTGTTGAATCTGTTCAAAACAATTCTAAGAATGTTATATTTTAAATGTGGTTTACATAACCATCTTAGATCACACGACGTACGTCTTGAATACTTCAACATTAATAAATTAATTAAAAATTACTTCATAATATATACATATCTACATGTTTCAAAAGCGATGCTTTCTTCATCATGGGCGCTATTCACGTTCTTTTTAAGGAAGATTCCTCACGTTTTTCCTTAGGGTTAAAGACTTCTTGATAAACTGCGGAATTCCGGTGAGACATAGTAAAAAGATCCTAAATAAATTATCAAGAGATTATTTTAAAACACAAATTGATGAAATATCTTCAAGTGACCAAGACTTTGAAGTAAAACTTTTAAAAACAATTACATTATATTATGATTTATTTTAATGGATTTCTCTTTTATTTTTTAAATATCATAAATAAAATTTTCAACGAATAATCACGTTTTATAAAAAGTACCTACCTCATTAGATAGTAATGACCTTTTTTGTCTTTAGTTCTAAAAGTAACATTTGAACTTGTGCCGACCGAAGAGGTGGGGCATTCCACTTATTTTAAAAACTCACATGGACTCGATTCCTCTGACTCGGTCTTCGTTCCTTTCGGTCGGTATAGGTCCGCCGTTCCGGAATCAAAAATCATCCATATTACACTAATGAATAGGGACGCCTTTCGTTTCTGACTCCAATTCAAAACCTTTGCCACTCCTTGAGTGTGAGTTCGAAAAGAGTGAATCCGGATTTTCGAACTCGGAGTGAGTCCACCGCCTTCGGAATCGAATTCATTGGACTTGGCCAGTCGTACCGACTTTTCAATGCCCCGCAGGACGTGAATTGTCAAAAATATCAACATCTATATAATATTTAATAATTTTCACTAGCTTATTATGTTTAAAGTAAATAATAAGTAATTGGTAACATACTTAACGTTGAGTTTTTCTCTTGTTAAAACATCACAAATATTGACATTTTTGATGAATGTCGCTCACAGAATTCAACTGACAGCTGTCATCCGAGAGATCTGGAACCACAGTTAAGTAAGAACGCTTTGACCATAAGGAAAAAGTTAAGGAATCTTCCTTAAAAATAACGGGAATAGCGCCCCAGGAATGTATAGAATACTAAAAAATAATAATGTCAAGTATGGGCAAATGATAAACATAGAACACAATAATGTAAGAATAGACAAATTCTAAACATAAACAAAAATTGATTAAAGTAGGTAAGTAAAACATATTTGACGGCCTCCATGGTCGAGGGGTAAGGCTCTCGACTACGAATCCGAAGGTCGCAGGTTCAAATCCCGGCGTGCGTAAATAATTTGTATTTAATTAATTAATTTAAAAATAATATATGGTATATTTGCACACATTCCAGAGTGGAAGATACTCTCAGTATCGCCCTGGTGAAAGACCACCATTCAGAATTGAAACGTTGCTTGAAATGGCTTTTAGCCGTGTTTGGTGACCAGATCTGAATAGCCAGGTATTTTCCCCACCTCCCTCTTCCCCTTCTCCTTCCCCTCCCCAATACCTTCAGCCTCACAACATTCCCTAATTGAGAATGCCATAGTCTCACTGGCTCCAGACGGTTGGGAGCAGTTGAGACTCTTGTGCGGTATTAATGTAAAAAAAAAATCCAACCAAAAATCTCAAACACAACATTTGGATAAACAAACTTCTTATACTATGATACTAAACTCTACAACAATAGCTCACTCTTCTTCAAAAAACACAACAACAATAATAAATTAAAAAATCAAATAAAACACTAGATACGTTACATAGGGAGATCTGAAATAGAAAATATATTAACACCAAATACAAACTAACACCGAAACCACCAAACTGCACTTAAAATACCTCACCTTACAATTACTTTGTTTTTTCAGCAATCACATCAATTTAATATAATTTAATTTCATATTTTGTAAATTAAATCCTCAGCACGGGAAATCCCAGTGAGGATATCATTATTTGTTATTCTGTTACAAAAAAAGAAGATAATAAAACATTTTAAAAAAGAAGTTCAGGGGAGTCCAAGGTATTTTATAATGAAAAAATAAGTCAGAACATGTTCGTCTTTCTATTAATGTAGTAATATCCATCACTTGCAGTAGTTGCCACATGCTCACTACATGCCATAAATACTTAATACATTTTAATTTTAATTTGCTTACATATATAAAAATATGTAATTTGCTAATCATAATTTATTACTATTCTCTATCCAACGTAAGAACGACCTGTAATAACGCATGTTTCTGCCCCTTTCCCCCCACTTTCTCCGCGATTTGTACTTACGTTAACGCATTCAAACCAACGTATTTCATTATATGTGGCATCAGATTCATCAACTCGCCTAAGAAATTAATCTAAAGTAGAAAATATCATATTTGCCAGTTAAAAAAAAAACACAAATGATTCACTTAATCGTCGAAAGCCAATAAATCATAATTTTTGTCTTCGAGTTCATCAACACCATAATCGAAATTCCAAATTTTTTGTTCAATTTAAATAATTATGCCAATAATATGTCGAATAAAAAAAAATTACAGTGCCTTGGAATAATATTTACTGCCTCTGTGCGTTGAGGTTTCTGCACCACCTATAAAAATAAATGTAACTGATCAACACCAACAGATAGTAATTTTATATAGTGCAGTATCTATATTCTACAAAAAATGTGTTGTCGATATTGTTGCAATTCAAAAAGCTATTTATAAAATACGTAATTATTGCTTACCTGTCCTTTTTTGTTCTATACAATTGGTGATAATGAATTTGACGGAACATCCATTTTATAACACGGTCAGAAACGCGAGTATGGGCGGAGTTACATAGCCGCCAGAGACGGGCGGGTGACGCGACGGAGGGTGGGTATGCGTAGTGGAAGCCAAAATTTGAAGTGTTAAAGGTCGTTCTTAAGTTGAACTGAGAATAGGTCCAAGTAATGTAAAAACAGGGATTGTTTTTTGTCAGAGTTTCGAAACGGAAAATAAAACGGAAAAATACTCAACTAATTATTGTTTAAAGTTATCTACGACTTCTTATCTAGCTGGGGGAGTACATTACGAAGAGTGTTAACTTTGACGCCATAAATGTAGGTACTTCGTTTTACCCTCAATCATTTATTTTCTGGGATATTCTTGTCTCTGATTTCCTCAATGATTTTCTTTGGAACGATGTGACACGACATTCCAGAATATTCAATATTGATTGATATAGTGATATAATTAAATAATATGTTACATTCTTCTTTCATTCTTGCATTGACATGGGTACAAATGAATTAATTTGTCATTAGCGAGCCAATCATTTCAAATAAATCATTCTTTGAATATTTTTTTTATAAATTGCTACAAAAATACCACCGACTAAGTATATACATTATTATATAACTCCCATAAATATTTCGAATCCACTAGGTATTCCATAAGTATCAAAAAATATATATTCTTAGCGTAAAGAAGCAACGCTTTGGAAACTAGATATTTTTACAGCGAATAAAAATAAATTGACAATAATTTCAAATATTTTTGGAAACGGGTTCAAATAAATATCTTTCCCTCTTATTAAACTGATATTTTTTGTTATACCGCGAAATCTGATCTCATCCCAGCCTTACTTTAAATGCTATTGGAGTGTTCATATTTTTAATAGAATTTTTCCAGACGTTTTGAACGCCCTTTTTAATTTCAGGCCCAGTGCACGCAAGCACCCCGGTATCTTCCTCATTTTACCGGCTCTGACTGGAATGATAATGTTTTTTTTTTTTAAATTTCTATTTTTAACTATTTGGCGCAATGTTATTTTTAGATATAAATAAAACTAAGATAAGTGAGCTAAGCAATAATTACTAGGGACATAAATTATTTGCTGTATTTTTCTGAGAAGTTCGTGTTATTTTTTGTGGAATTTTTGGGAAAAGCGGTGTTATTTTTCAGCAAAAACGGTGGCATTTTCCGACAAAGGTGATTTTCGTTTTGCAAAGTGGCGGAACGCCGTAAATTTTTAAAGTAATATTTAAGTAAAATATTATTTTCTTATTTTAAAATACCAGAATATTGCGTGAAAATACGAAAATTCGCGTTATTCTCATAAAATTGCAAAAATTCACGATTTTCGCGTAAAACTGACGAATTTCAAGCAAAACTTCGCGTCAATTACTAATCACTGGAGACTAGAAAGTCTCGCATTATATTAGAGTATTAACCTTTGGAACGCCGAGCTCCAGCGGCTTAATATTTCCGTAGTGTGAGGAGTTCAAATTTTGCAGCCCGCCATGCACTGGCTCAGTCTATTTTAGCAATAACTTTCTAGTTTTTGTAAACGGTAACATCTTCCTAGATAATGTGATTAGATATTGATTAAAAAAATATATATATCTGTCATAAATAGTTTTTCCAGAAAGAAAGTATGGTTTTATGTTGTCCATAAGAAACAAATTTTGTATATTCAACGAGCATTTCGGTGCACTGGAAGTTAATAAAGGATATTGAAGAATGTCTTTTCCGTGTTGTAGGTGCTCCTCCTGGAGGCGGGTGGCGACGAGCCCCCGGGCGCCAGCGTACCCTCCCTGCTGGCAGCCTACTGGGGCAACCCGCGCATGGACTGGAACTACTACACGGAGCCCGAGTCGGGCGCCTGTCTCGGGGAGCCCGAGGCCGGCCGTTGCAGCTGGCCCAGAGCTAAAGTACTAGGTAAGCCATTTAAATCCTCATTCTTCTATTTCTTAGATGGTATCATATTGTTGTGCTGTAGATATGTACTGTAAAAAAGGAAGAGCACCGAGGCGTTGGACTGATCTGTTTCCACGGCTCTCCATGCGGCGCAGGACTGTGATGTTAAGAGCCTGGTTCATCGTGGCAATTGGAGTACTGGCGGTTTTGTCTAAAGAGCAATGGTGTAGTAAAAATATGAGAATGTTAGAGCAACTTGCATTATAATATAAGTACATTATAAATACTGAGCTGTTAAAATTTTGCTATTGAAATCCACGAGACCAAATACTATGGTCGAAGAGCAACGCGATATTCTAATAGGTGTTGTGCTGAATGGATACAAAAACCAAAACAATACAATCCCCCTGACGGTGAAATTAAATAACCTACACCGAACCATGTCAAAGTTTGTGTTCAGCGCTAATGGGCGTTCCACACAAGTGGTTTTCCCGATACTGACAAAAGTCACCGCGTCGAAAGGTTCAACCATCCGATCGTCCTTTCTTAAAGTTGGTAGGCTTTAATCAGTATCGAGTAAACCGGTCGTGTAGAAGGCCTATAAGAAGTTTGACGAGTGGCGCCGAGATGGCCCCATCGGTCGCTTTGCCGGCCGACTGAACTTTGCACAGTAAGGATGCAAATTAAATGTTATTATTCTACTTTCTGTAGTTAGTAGTAAGTATTTGTAAGTTTTTAATTTCTTATCAACAAACGCCATATTGTCTCAAGCCGCTAGTTATTACAGTACCCCTCCCACCAACTTTATTTAAATTATGTGACTGCCGCTGTATTCGATGATTCGCTAAAAGACAACAAGACTGACTGCATTTTGATGAAATATAATAAATTCTCTTGAACTCTCGATAGCCCAGTTAAGAAGATCACAAACTGCCACTGCTCAGCAATGAGGCAATGACTAAAGAAGTTGACTGCTGCACTGTAAATATACCTCTGTCATAGCTCCGTGTAGATCAGTTAAAAGATAAAACTACTTTTTCAGGATACCATATGATGTATTTTTGGAATATCGTATCGTACCAGCAAATGCATATCAAGTCTTCCCTATTAACGTTTTCTTAGTGTAAAATAAAATAACCAGTTCAATGATAATTCAACGCTCGTATGAATCGGCACACTTTTTAAAAGCGATATAAACTCATTAAAAGTACGAAAACAAAAAAACAACTTAAAAACTAGCTAATATCGGAGACATTTTCTAAATTGCAACTATATTCGGGTGGAATTTTGCAATCATACAAAAAGATAGCGGCCAAAAATATGGGAATTAATTGGGGATGATAATAATATTTCTTAAATTGAAGTATTGTCACAGAAAATAATTTTGTCTCATTGCTCATTGCATTTTGTCTCATTGGTTAGAATGTTGTCCCAAGACAGAGATCCTCCATTCGATTCCCAGATGCAACCAATACTTATTTTCTTTTTTATATTTTATTTGAAATCTGTTAATATTATCAAGGCTTTTTTGCCTCTTAGAAGCTTGATGAACTGTACAGAGCCCGCAGATACTATAATAAATTAATAATACTCGTAACATCAAACTGCTGACCCCATGCAAGTAGTGAGCAGGCCCCACCGTTGAGTTTGGCAGCCACATCTGGTCTGGAACACCGTGAAACTCGAAAGACCCTGTGCAAAAATTTTCTTATTAAAATGTGTACAGAATTACATACATTACAGAGGCGTGACTTCTCTCCTGTTTGCTCGATGTTAATTTCTTTTCTTCGAGGAGTGTTTGTGATCGCATTTATGATATCAATATTAAATCAGTTATAAACAAAACATTTTGACATTTTTCATAAACGCAGCATCGTCTCTTGCATTTTAGTTGGTACCACTGACGTTTGTCCCTGCTCTGTCGATGGTACGGATTTGTCTCGCGACGTATACGCAAATCTTTTTAGCGCAATACGGACTATCAAAAGCTCACTCTCCGATTTAATTTGCGTTAACTGACGCAAAAGATACAGACTTAGGCCCCTGAGGTCATTCCGTCTGTGTTAAGTTTTCCTGGCAGGACCTCCTGTGTGAAGAAAATATTAAAATGTTGTAATTATTGTATTCCAGGCGGCTGCAGTATGTTCAACGGCATGATGTATATGCGCGGCCACAAGCGCGACTACGATGACTGGGAAAAGGCCGGCTGCAAAGGCTGGGGCTGGAACAGCGTGCTTCCCTTCTTCAAGCTGTCAGAGGACAACCGGCAAATCGGCAGCCTCGTGTCCTCCGAGTACCACAAAGAGGGGGGACTTGTCACGGTTCAACAGGTAACCTAATCATTATAATTGATTAATTAATCCAATACATTCATACCTGTCATAGCCGTGTTCTGTTAATCCATATTGAGTAGTTTCCCGGTTAGCAGTAGCGGTTTTCTCTTACGCGCGTTTGTGCAGTGAACTCCCATAAAAAAGACAAAAAAATAGAACAAACACTTATCATAATTTTACCACACTTTGCACATTGCGTCATTTAAATTCGGCGCTAAAAAATTCACCCGTCCGTTTAGGTAATATTGCAAGAAAGCGAGTCCGAAATGAATTCCATATGTGCGTTATGAATTCAGCGACTATGAGGCTTTTTGTCCTAAGAAATAGTTCATACATTATCATTCTCGTGGCGCTTCGACGGGATTCGTGCCTAGTGTACAATCCTTCGGTATCTACAAGGCGACTGTGTGCACAGCAATATGAAGATTTGTTAACAAGAAATTTGTATGGAATAGTATTTTGCGAGAATCAACACATTTTTTTCGGTAATTATCGTGTTTTAAGTTGTTATTACAACAAACTAATTACTGAAGATGATACTTTTTTACATAAAAAAACGAACAGTAAAAGTTTCTTTTGTAAATTATGATTTTCGTATTTGAAATGATGTTTTGTAATGTACGACATTATATTACTCGTTAGCCACAGACGTTTTAATGAATGGCTGAAATGTTTCTTGTTGCTAGGTCGCTAATCTCTGCTGCAGAGATATGATGAAGCTCCTTTAGATCTAGGGAAAAATATATATAACATGGAAAAGAGCAACATAGCATTTTTTTATATAGAAGGAATTTTTTATTCACTTTTTTAATCTCCGATTGAACTCCCAATGGAATAGGCCACAAACCGCCCCTACTGGTTACTAAGGGATTCAGACATTTTATGAATAGTCACCGCACCTTCATAAGATCCCCACTAAAACTATTATAAAACCCTTATCTTTTCCTGTGCGCAAGTGTTAAGTGATTCTAATTTTTTTTTGTATTAAATTTTTCAAAATTGACACCTGTAAACAAATTTGATTAGTCAATAAGTATATTTATTGACTAAGAATAATGTATATATATAAAAAATGTATGTCAAACAATTAAGACCACTTAATGCGGGGAAAACAGATTTCTACTGTAAGTACCTCACAGAATATAGAATACATTATCACAATTCTTTTCTCGGTAAATCGGTTTCACCGGTAATAAATCATTTAAAGCACCATAAAAAAATAAATTGGGTGGGGGTAAATCGAATCATAAATAAGTCATCTCAATGTGGCCTAACCACAGTTTGAAAATGGCTTTGAATGCCGAAACAGCTGTCAACAGCAACAGCAACAATAATAAAAAACTAAAATATTTGCAGAACTTATAATAATATTATTAAATTTGAATTACAATAAAAAAATTTAAAATTTGCCGATAACTATCAATTAAACACAAAAACAATTAATATAGTAAAATGTGAGCCATCCCATTCATGAAGATCTTATAAATGTGGGTTGAGTCTACTTTGGATTGTCTCACATTGGTAATTACTAGAAAAGATAGATGGCATCATATGTCTTAATCTATGAAATGTAAATCAGCTTAGTTTATTTATGTCTCGGTAATAAAAATATGATGACTAATATTGCTATCTGTTTATATTCCAGTTCTCTCACCAGCCCGAATTGGCTGATGGAGTCCTGAAAGCAGCGGAGGAACTGAATCTGGGAGTAAGTCAGGACCTCAACGGAGCTAAGATCACTGGTTTCACTGTGGCGCAGACAATGAACAAGTTAGTACCTCTACATTTATTAAATAGGGAGATTGATAATAATGATATCATTGGAATAGAAAGAGCGCAAATATGTGGTAAAGAATTTCTCATTTTTACCGCCAGTGGTGAAAGCAGCATTACTACACTCTGGTGATAGATTGGAGAACCAAGCGTTAATGAAGTTCTCATTTTTACTGACATTTTAGTCAAACATACATACATACAACTTTATATAAATGATTATTTATAGAAATGAAAAGAAGAAATACCCAGGATCGCTTAGTTTAGGTATAGAAATTTACAAAATTTAAATGGATAAATGTTCAAATCGACAAAATGATTAATCAAAAAACAAAATTCAGTCCAAAACTTGAAAAATGAGTAAGTAACAAAAACAAAATTGTGTCCAAAACTTTCAAAAATATGTACGACTTCTGTCACACGCGGGGCTCTTTAAACTATAGAAGCTCTGCGGATGAGCCGACCGCGTACAGGGCATGTATGGCGCGCCGAATTGATGTATTTGTCCACACTGGATTTTGAACATGTTACCTCTGGGTAAGAAGCTTACCGCCCTGTCCCGAAGGTGGTCATTTTAAAACTTATTCTGATGTTTCTGTTTTCCAGGAAAGGAGCTCGCGTTAGTTCCGCCACGGCGTTCCTCCGGCCCGCTTCGAAGCGTCCCAATCTTCACATCATGCTGAACAGTACAGCCACCAAGGTCGTCATCAACCCAGAGACCAAGGTGGTCACTGGAGTGGAGTTTGTACAAGACGGAGTCACCAAAACGGCCAAAGCCAACAAGGAGGTAAGACATTTGATTAGTGCCATCTAGTGGATTTTTATCACACTAGACTTTGATTAATGGCATCTAGTGGATTTTTTCTAAATAGATATTATTTGATTGTATTCGACTTTAATGACATCTAGCGGAATTTGATCAAACTGGACTTTGATGAATGCCATCTAGAAGAATTTTATCAAACTAGGCTATGATCAATGATATCTAGTGGATTTTTTAATAAACTATGATACAAAATGGAGCATTACGGTTCTAGGAAAACTTTTTTTTTTCTCTTTCTTGGACATTATTTGAATGTTTGTCATATACATATGGTGATTTAATTACTAAGCCAAAACAGTTACAGATTATGGGTTTTTATCTGTCGCGAAACCAGACAATATGGTTTGTTTTGTAAAATCGATGTCCAATTACTTATTGTTACTATTTTGTCTATGTGTATTAGTGGCGGTTCGTGGTCTTTTTAACTGGGGCTTCAATCAAAAATTCAAGAGAAGATATTAAATTTCATTTAAATGTTACTGTTGTTGTCCTTCAGCGAATCGTTGAATACAGCGGCAGTCACGTGATTTAAATAAAGTCGTTGGGAGGGGTACTATAATAACTAGTGACTTTAGATAAAACGGCATTTGTCAAAACTTTCTATACTTAGGAATATAAAGTATTATCTAAAAAAGGATTCAATTTTTAAAACAAAAACAAAAGTATGCATTGTAATCTGTTTGTTTTACTAGTAGATTTATAAATTCCATTAAAAGTAAGCGGTTAGAGAAATGCAGGTACAATAAAATAAAAACTAACAAATATTTACTACAAACTATAGAAAGAAAAATAATAACATTTAACTTGCATCCTTATTGTGCAAAATTCAGTCGGCAAAGTGACCGATAGGGCCATCTCAGTGACACTCGTCAAACTTCTGAGGTCATGTATTTTTAAACATTCTTTCGTTAGCACTGGGCACCAACTTTGACATAGTTCGGCCTTGGTTATTTAATTTAACCGTCAGGGGGATTTTTGTATGAAATATATAGGGATCGTGCACCCATATGTGCTGAATCGCGAGCTTTATAATGTACTTAGGAATATTATAATGGAAGTTAATATTATTTCCTCATATTTTATAATGGGAATTCACCGCACAATCGCTCTTTAGAGAAAACCGCCATTTATGTGTTCTAAAATGTTTATTTATTTATTTGTAAATGTTTTAACAGGAATAACAGGTACATAACAAACTCATCCAGAACAACTGTACATAATACCAGGTTCAATGTGTAAATAATAATAATATATGTAACATGGAATGAAATATCCTGACCTCCTTCATAATATCATGTACTCGTACATACATACTTATTTTATGTTTTCATTTTGTATTCATTTGTGAATTATGCTGTTTCGGGTTTATTTTTTTAATAATATTGTAAAGGCACGTACAGAACTACAAACTTTTCTACACAGGCGGTTAAAAGTGAAACTAACACATGAAAAACCCATTTTTATACCTATATATATTTCTATCCACAATATCTACATTATCGACTGTTCAGAAAAGTTTGTAAAAACACGTAATATGAGAGTAATTGGGTTAGTTTATTTTATAAAATACACGGTAAAAAATCAATTGGCACGGGGCGGTTTTATTGTGTGATTTTTTTAGCCTTAGTAGTGTAATGAATCACAAAAAACAATGTATATCTATTGCATCACTTGGTGGAAATGAAAATGAATTACACGTGCTTCACTGAATTTGAACTGTTATTGAATAAGTTTCACAAACTTCACCGAATTAGGATTACATATAAGTTTCATTGACTTCACTGAATTCGATATATTACCTATCTATTGAATAAGTTTCATGGACTTCACTGAATTCGAAATATTACCAACCTATCGAATAAGTTGTATGGAATTCGAAATATTATTGAATAATTTTCGTGGACTTCACTGAATTTGAGACATTATTGAACGAACTTCAAATCGACTACCCCTAACTCAAAAGCAGTTATTGCCACAGGTATGTTATATGAATATTTGAAGCTATAATAAAATATTGCAGCTTTTTCAAATATGGCATGCGCATGTCTTTAAAAAGAGCTTTGAGCTGGTTGATTAAGAAATGAAA
Organism: Halesus radiatus; assembly: GCA_022606495.2. Lineage (NCBI taxonomy): Eukaryota > Metazoa > Arthropoda > Insecta > Trichoptera > Limnephilidae > Halesus > Halesus radiatus. The sequence continues at coordinate 76,858 of JAHDVE020010010.1, read as the reverse complement.
TGTTTCCTACTGCATGGTTATTTTAAGATTTAGTATTTTGGTGAGAAGGCTGAGGAGGCGTTCCACCACCTCTGAGTAAACTGTTGAGTTACTACTCGTCAAGTAACTTTAATTATCATGACAGTAAAAATACACATTTATTTGGTAGCACTACTTAGCGGTGGCGAAACAAATAATATATGCTACTCGAGGAGTAGTGCTAAATCACAGTTTACTCAGAAATCATGTAATGCCTCCTCTGAGTTATTACTATTTTATATAATAAGTAGTGCCATTTAGCAAAAAAAATTATCGCCTCAAAGGTGCTTGAATAGATATTATATATTTTATAGATTTTTAATATATACATTTATTTTATCTTTTCTAGTAACATTGAATGGTAATATTATATAGTTGAATATTGAATTATGCATTTCATTTGTTAATCACTTTATTAAGCAAAAATTAGAACTTTTCTTTACTAATAATTATTTGAGGTGTTGGTAGCCATTAGGTAGTCACCTATAAATAGAATGATGTAGAGCGGGGTGAAGGGAAATACATAAAATAGAAACCTAACCTAACTTTGAAAAGTAGTTTGTGAAGAAAAACTACCACTTAACTAATGTCAGAGATGTTCACTCCTTAAAGGCTGAAATCCTGTTATTGCCATGAGAAAAAAAAAAAGAAAAATACTTCTACATAATAGGTGTGCAGAATGCCCCTGCTTGACAAAGATGCATATTATTTGTCTTTTATAGACAAATAATATTCACACTCCCCTTGTGAGTCATGGTGTGTTAATTTTCAACTATATTCTGTAAAATTTCTCGATTACTTCCCTTTTAAACAAGCTGGTGATAACTGGAGGTACAAACTAACAAATTACAATTTTAACAAAATGAAAAAAAACTAATATATTTTTCTGCTTCGCCAAAAACTAACTACGCTTTCCATCAAAGAAACAGATTAATACCCTTCTATACCACAGGTCATCTTATCGGCCGGTGCAATCAACTCCCCCCAACTGTTGTTATTGTCGGGAGTTGGTCCCAAGGAAGATTTGGAGGCTGTGGGAGTTCCCGTGGTCCATGACCTACAGGGAGTCGGGAAAAACCTGCACAATCACGTGACCACTTATGTCAACTTTGACCTTGAGAAGCAGAAAGCCAAGCACACCCTGGATTGGGTCAATGTTCTAGAATATATCCTGGCTAGGAAGGGAACAATGTCTTCTACCGGAATGTCTCAGGTAAGAAAAAGTTTAAAATATTTACTATAAGCCAAAACAATAAGGAACTCCACTCCATTTGACAAATCAATATTACCTTCTAACTTAAATACCAGTTAGTTTTCATGGTTAAAATAGTTAAAAATTTTCAAAGCCTGCTGAAACGCGCGAAATCTATGGACGGTCGGTTTTGAGGTTAAAATCTCAAATGTCAAAACAAGGATGAGCTTCACCATTCATAATTATATATTTTATTCATAGTCATAGGTCTTCCACACCAGTAGTTTGCCAGATTCTAAAAAAGCCATGGCATCGTAAGGTTCGACTATCCGTTCGTCCTTTCCTAAAGTCAAGCCTGCCAACTTTAGTAAGGGACGACCGGATGGTGGAACCTTTCGACGTCATGTCTTTTTTAGTATCGGGCAAACCAGTTGTGTAACTAAAGACAAGTAATAAAACGATAAACCTATTTAACTAACACAAACGAGACTTCCCTTGAATGACACACTTGTACATTTTTTATATAGAATACTGTCGATATTTGAATAAGAAACTCCAGTGAAAAATATAATGGCTTTAAAAATGTATATTCATATAGATCAACAAACGCCGGTTCTGAATATTTAACTTTTATTATATATAATTTTACATAGAATTTATAAATCGTTATTTAAAAGTGAACAAAAAATGGTCTCATCAAAACACCGTGTCATGTTGGTACCATTGCATTTGGAAAATCTGACGTCACATGCGCTTTCTGTTTTTGTATTAGTATGGACATTTTTATTTTTCACTTTTGTTTTGTATTTTTAATATGTATTTTTTTGGTTTTGGTGAAATTTTAACTTAATTTGAGTGACATTAAGCTCTATAATTTTGTTCAATATAACAAAATTATTATTAGTGAAATAAATCAGAGTAATCATGAGCAAATCAATTATCAATACGGATATTACGATAATATTAATGTTCAATACTATTATTATTTTTTGAGTTAAAGTTTCTGAAAAGGTACATAATTTTATTACTTATGTTTAGTTATGGTTTACTATGAATAGAACATAAAATTATATACGGTAAAGCTCATCCTTGTTTTGACATTTGACATTCTAACCTCAAAACTGATCAAATAGATTGCCATAGATTTGGAGCGTTTTGGTGGACTTTGAAAAATTGAAACTTTGAAAATAATTTTAACTATGAAAACTCACATTAGAAAAAAAAACGAATGCATACTTAAGTATATCTTTCATGTAAATTAAATTAAACTCTTTATTAATTTGTATCTATCGATTAAAGATGATTGACCTTGAGCATAATTTTAATATTTTATAGAGGAATCAGACACTAATTACATCTGGAATACTTTTAGGTTACCGGAATTCTGAATTCCAAATACGCCGATCCTTCGGGCGAGCATCCCGATCTGCAGTTCTTCTTTGGGGCTTTCACAGCCAGCTGCTCTCGTACGGGAGAGATAGGAGAGGTTGCTGACCCCGATCACCCGGATGCTGTCGAAACCCTTACGTAAGCCAAAACAATGTTTTTTTATTAATATAGTTTAATTTATTTTTTAGATTTGCAATGAATGCAAAGCTGACATAAGCGTAATAAGTAAGATCAAGAAAGGGACACTTAGACTGTTTGGTCATGTAGAACGAATGAACGAAGAATGGAGTGTAAGGAAAATATATGACGCAAATGTGAATGGAAGAAGTCGGGGACTCCCTAGGAAGACATGGCACAATCAAGTGAATTGAATACTTGAGTCGGACCATGTCAGAAGTCAGAATAATAGAAGAGTCCGTCCCTTCTGCCTATCAATGTGGGGAAATGGATTGATGGTTAGTTAGTTAGTTAGTTAGTTAGTTAGTTAGTTAGTTAGTTAGTTAGTTAGTTAGTTAGTTAGTTAGGTTAGTCAGTCAGTCAGTCAGTCAGTCAGTCAGTCAGTCAGTCAGTCAGTCAGTCAGTCAGTCAGTCAGTCAGTCAGTCAGTCAGTCAGTCAGTCAGTCAGTCAGTCAGTCAATTTTAATGCTTATATATATACATATTAAAATATTTTCAATTGGTATATGTAGAATCCTTTTCATTCAAAATCAACAATACCTCGAAAGCCAAATTTCGATAATAAACTCCCACATAATAGAAAAGTTTTACCCTACAATAAAACTTATGTCATGTACTTAGCTTTATTTAAAACCTATAAAGTGAAATAAACATTACCATTTTGTTTGCCAAATCCACGTTTCTTACCAATCTTCGTGTGTAATTCTCGATTTAAATATTCCGCCGTGCCACCTGGTAGTTCCAAATATATCCGTGGCGGCACAGATTTATTTAATAATTTCCCACGTAATAAAAAAAATTGAAGAATAAAAACGTATTTAGGTATTTGATGTAACTTCGTATTAATACGACTTATAATCTTTTAAATTCTATGAAATATATACCAAAATGCGCGCTTTGTAAACCAGTGAAGGCAATTTTGAATGTTTTACATAAAGTTCCGGTACGTATTCCACAATTTAAAATATAACGGTTTGAGGATTTTTGTCTTTAGAAACCTTATGTAATTTTACAACTACCCGTATAGAATTTACAGATAAATCATTTGCAGTATTTCTTATGTTAGCAACCTACAAAGTGTGAATTTTTGGATGAAGTACAAAATATAGACAACAACAAAAAAATCCGGGTCTGTTTATGATTCGTATTAACAAATTTATTCCTACAGCCCCTTCCTTAAGCCTCCTCACAATTTCTGGCCATACAGTTTCTTTGGTTTTAACCATTGCAGACGTCAAATAAAAACAAATTCATTCCAATTAATATAATTTATTAGAAACTTCAGTTTTTGATAAAAAAAAAACTAAACAATTTTTGTTACAGAATCAATCCCGTGGTACTGCATCCCAAGAGCCGAGGCTATTTGAAGCTGAGGAGTAAAGACCCCCTGGAGCACCCCATCATGGTGGCTAACTACCTCACTGAGGAGGATGATTTGAACACGCTGGTGGAAGGCGTCAAGACAGCTCTGAAGTTCGCTGACTCTAAGGTAACCTTGAACTGATATGGTCAATGGAGAATATATTTTTTAAAATTAAAACAGACAACACAACGTTGCTTAAAATGGCTTTATTCGTGTTTGGCGACAAAAACGGCGCTATATAAATCATCCAAATATTATTATTATTATTATTAATTAGTCCCACTTGCTTCGTACAGAGAGAAACTTATTATGGCTAAAAAAAAGCATATTCGTATAGATCAGCAAATGCCAATTCAGAATATACAAGTTTTATTCATTACGAATCGTAGAATTTATAAATCATTATTTGGAAGTGAATAAAAAATCTTATTGATTCGAAATTCGAAAAAACAAAACATTTTTACTCTTGAGGAGAAACAACGCTGTACAAATCAACCAAATATTATTTTTATTATTATTAATTAGGGATGCCTTGGTCCCACTTGCTTTGTACAGAGAGGAACTCCAGTGAAAAATATTACCGCTTAAAAAATACATATTCATATAGATTAGCAAATGCCGAATCAAGTTTTATTCATTATCAATCGTAGAATTTATAAATCATTATTTAAAAGTGAATAAAAAATCATCTAATCAAAACACCCTGTTATGTTGGTACAATTACATTCGGAACTTACGTTACGGGTCTCGGCCGCACACATTTTTTTTTTGGATTAGTATGGATATTTTTATTTTTCACTTTTGTTTTATGTTTTAAATGTGTTCTTTTTTAGTTTTGATGTAATTTTAACATAGTTTGGGTGACTTTAAGCTCTATAATTGTTCAATTTTTAATTATTAATTATTTTTATTGAGATTTAAAAACCAGATTTTAATATTTAATCATTGTAGAAAATAATATTAACATAACCTAAATGAAATATGAAAATGGAAAAAATTACAGAAAACAAAAAGATTTCAGTCGCATCTGGGACTCTAACCCAGGGCCTCTGCCTATCCGGGGCAACCGCTTAACCAACATAGCTAGTGAGACCAGTTCAATTTATGGCAACTTCATCCATATCATATCTCAAATTCAAGATTTGTTAATATTATTCTCCATTTTTTTTATGGCATTAATTGAACTGGTCTCATTAGCTAAGTTGGTTAAGCGGTTGCCCTGGATAGGCAGAGGTCCTGGGTTCGAATCCCAGATGCGACTGAAATCTTTTTATTTTCTGTCATTTTTTCCTTTTTCATATTTCATTTAGGTTATGTTAATATTATTTTCTACAATGATTCTATAATTGTTGTTCAATATAAAAAAAAAACTAATATTAATGTAAGAAATTAAGAATATTCATGGGCAAACCAATTGTCAATATGGATATTATGATAATGAATGTTAAATACTATTATTATTCTTTCAGTTTCTAAAAAGATAGATAATTTAATTACTTATTTTTAGTTATGTTTTACTATGAATAGAATATAAAATTATGTACGGTAAAGCCAATGCTATTACTTTTCAATTCGTATAAGGGTAAAACACTCATCCTTATAGGCCTTCCAAGTCAAGCCTACCAACTTTAGGAAAGGACGACCGGATGGTCGATCCTTCCGTCGCCATGGCTTTTTTAGTATCGGGCTGCCCACTCATGTGGAAGCCACTTTATTTAGACATTTGACATTCTAACCTCAAAACCAACCGGCCATAGATTTGGAGCGTTTTGGCGGGCTTAAAACTTTGAAAATTGTTTTAGCTATGAAAACTTACTTTAGACAAAATATAAAATATACTAGTATTTAAGTTAGAATGTCATTATTGATAAAAGAAAAAACCTAATTGAACTGCAGTTCCTTGTTGGGAGCAGTTGGGACTCTTGTGCACTATTAAAATTTAATAAAAAAGTGAATTCACATTAAAAAGTATGAGGAGGTCTTAATTTTGTAGTGAACATATCTATTTATAGACATACTCATATATATATGTATTTTGTAACCTTAATTGTAAATTTAGGATAAAGTTATGAATAACAAGCTCCCGTTAGACAAACTACAAAATAGTAGTTTATCAGGACTTTTTGCATTATTAAAATTTTTTTTAAATAAACCAAATAAAGTAAGTGTATTTTTATAAACTCAACTAACCTATTATTTTTAATCACCAGGGTCTCCAGGAGAGGTGGGGCATCGTCGCCCAGAAGAAGGCACTGCCGGACTGCCTAGCCAAGGGCGAGTGGGGCTCCGACGACTACTGGAAATGCGCGGTGAAGATCATCACGGGGCCCGAGAACCACCAGGTGGGAACCTGCAAGATGGGGGCCGCCACGGATCCCCTGGCGGTGGTGGATCCGGAGCTGAAAGTCATTGGAATTAGTGGTGAGAGACTTATTTCCCGTTTTTATATTCTCCTGTAGTCTCTTGATGGCTGCGATAGTAACAATCTCAAATTGGAGACCGCTGTGTGTTTAATTCATACACAATTTCATTAAAATCAATTAAGAGGACAACCAACTGAACCAACCTGACCTATGATTTTACTGCCAAGTTTTTCTTTTGTTGTCTTCTTAAGGTTAATATTTATAGAAATCTTTCAAAGTTTCAACTGATTCGAGAAAAAGGACATCCTAACCTAACCTATAAAGGTCGGCATTTATTGATTCAACCTTTAAGCCACTATACACACAGACATGTGCCCGAATAAACCATGCCTTCAGCGTTGCACGCATAAATATGTGCATTTATTTTTGTAGAAAATGTATGATTGCAACAAAAAGTGCCGCAATCATTCATTATCTTATAAACATCGAGAGCGCGTTGAAAAGGTTAAGGATTCTTATATAATTTCACTCAGTTTTGAGCTTCAACTCAGCGGTTTCTAAGTTTGTATTGTTTCATTTTAGTTAAAAATCAGTAGAGCTTATACAGTTCTGACAAGAGACTGTCTTATGTGCTTGTAGCTATGTATTAAGTGTATGATTCTGATAATCCAGTTCAATTGATGGAAAAGGGACACTAACAATACTTTGATTAAACTATTCCCATCCATTTTGTTTTTGAATGTTTTATATTCCAACTATAAATTAGGTGAGCTTAAATATAATTCTAACCTAAAAACCCATTAAATGTAAAATTTATTATTTCCAGGCCTCCGTGTGATGGATTGTTCCATTATCCCCATCGTAACGTCGGGTAAGAACTGATTTTTAAATTGTACGCCTATACCATTAAAAAAATATCACAATATATAACTATTAAATGAATATTCGATTATTGCCATAAAAAATAATGTATATACATATATATTTTGGTTGTGTTCAATTTTTAGGTAATACTGCTGCTCCCGCTATCATGATAGCCGAAAGGGGATCTAAGTTCATCAAGAACTTGTGGGAGACTGCGAACAAGCCCCCCGTTGCGCTCATCTCCAGGTTCGGGGAAGACGATAGAGAGAATAATACAACACACGATTACTATAAACATCCATCTTACTATTATCCTCACAACAACTTCAAGCACAACTCTGAATGGCACCACAGCCATCACTAATCCACGGCGGTGCCAACATTTAGATTTTAACCTGTTGCATATGTGATCCACTGGCGGATATCCCAATACGTGAATGGCACATACGTGATTCATGTAACTGATATCATTAATGTCACTGATGTCATTGATGTCACTGACGTCACTGAAAACGTTCTGCGTTGAAACGGCCAGTATTGTAAAGGTTAAATATTCTAGAATTGGAGCCAAAACAACTTTTATTTATTTACTAGGAGTATCATTATTATTACAATTGGAGTCAGTTTTTTAAAATTATTTTTTATATGAATACAGAACAAGAGTTCCAACTGTCGGACTGTCCGGAGTCAATGGGACCATGGCATTCCCAATTGTGGTATGTTGTGAAACTGGAGGTAGTAAGGAATGGAAGGAGATAGGAAAGAAGATGGTGGGGAAGTACCTGGCTTTTTAGATCTGGTCACCAAACAGGGATAGCGCCATTTCAAGAAACTTTTCAACCAGGGCGATGCAGAGAGTATTTAGTTCTCCAAGCACTAACAAAAGTTGTTTGACAGATAATTCAAGAGATCTAAATCCTCTATCAGGACCCAAGAAAGCGCTTCTGTTTTTGTTGTTTTTGGAAGTGATAAGAAAGCGGTCTATACAGGGTGTTAAGAGACGTACCTGACTTACTTTAACCAGTGATTCCTGACCGTATTTGAAGTAAAAAATGTACGTGAAATTTTGGTCTCGGGTGACATTTTTTATGTCGTCACTGGTCACTAAGCTGAGTAACCGCTTATCCCCTCATCTCGACCCCAACTGTCATGCATACCTATTTTTAAAATAATTTAGGTTAATTAAAAAAAATTATAAAAAAAAAAAATGTCACCTGAGATGAAAGTTTCATTATTATTTTTTACTCCAAATAAGATCAAGAATCACAGGTTAAAGTAAGTCAGTTACGTCTCTTAACACCTTGTACAGCTCCCAAAAGCATTCAAGCCACAGGCCTTTTGTGCACTGTTCTATGTGGCACCTTATTCCTTTGATAGTCCCTTTAATAGCAGAGTTAATGATTCAGCAGGATTATCACTGGTTGTTTAGGCATGTCTCCTAGTTCTATATCAAAGTTTCTTCTTCCCGTCAATACGGGACACTGGCACTATACAATAATTACTTATTTTGCAGCTATTGGGTGTGTTGGACCTCTTCGGATTGTCTCATTTCCAGATATTACCTGAAATTATGTGACAAATATTTTTGCTAAATTTTAAGGGGGCTGAACCATTTACCTTGTCGTATTTCTTGAAATATATACAAATACGTGGCATTTGTACATTTACCCTGATGACGAACACTGTAACGTTGTCCGCAACTTTAACTCAAAAAGGAAGAAGAACCGCAGCATGCCTGATTTTTGCAATGATTTTTTTTGCAGATTCCGAGAAGTGTGTTGGCCAGCATACGTGACTGGACGTTGACTAGCAACTCATTGTTCAATTATTTTAATTTTTAACTACATTAATAGGTCAGGGAAAGTATATATTTATTGCACCGTTAGTTTAAGTAGTAATGAATTAAAATGGGTAGGTATAACGTATTTTTGAATATCATATAATAAATGAATATTTCACTGTCATCCTATCCCATTATAAAAAGGAAATAAAGAAAAAAGTACAATTTTTAAATGAGGCTAAACATACGAGATGTGATTATTTTTTATCATAGTGATATGAAAAAAAATATATTAAAAATATACGTATTCGTATTGTTGCATTCTTTTTAGGTTAGGTATTTTACGAACAAAATTTTGTAATAAATAAATACATGAGAAATGAATATGATGTTTATTTATGCATTTAAAGGACCCCCTATACAAACATTTTCCCTGTTTCTTCGTACTATTAATTACATAAACAAAGAAAAAAAATGTTTGTATGGGTCTGGTCCTTTAATATGTGTTCTGCATGGCTTTGCTTCTAATACCTACATATCACTGAAATCCTTATTGTAATCTCCTCTTTGTCATAATCAATGCATCTAACAAAAAGAGAAGTTACAACGGAGCTCTCAGCAGCAACACTATAAAATACCTTTTTAAAATGCTTATGCATGACTACTAAAAATAAAAATTATTAAAAATCTGTATTCCTCAGGTAGACACGCTTTTGAAATCGCATTTTTAGGGCGCCTGGTGGCAATTTTCCCGAATTTTTCAAAAATTTGTTTTATTGTTAAAAGCTCAAACTTTGGACTTTTTGTTTAACGATCAAAAGAGAAACAATAAAGGAACATCTTATGGTGGTGATTGACTTGAGCATTCGCTCGTTGTGAACATGTTCCATGTCAATACAGTGAGCCGAGTCGCTCGCTGGTGAGCGCCGTGCGTGCTCCAACCAGATGTAATTTTTATAACAAATCTCTTTGTAATATTGGCCATTCGGTGCGTGTCACTGCTGGGCGAACATCGTCGTAAGCGCACCTTGCGTGGGAGTCTGTTTATTGGTGCAAGTATTTAGCAAATATTCAGGTGAATATTCGTAACGAATGAATGCTCAAGTTAACTGTCACCTTTAGATAAACAATACATTTATTTTCAAGTTTTTATCACATTCTCTGCAGGAAAAATCATTAGAAGAAACAATCAAAAGACCAATCTTTTTTTTGTTTACTGATTTGGAAAACCTATCTAACTTATGCGTTTTTAAAGCTAGGGAATAGTATTACAAAAATAAATTAATATAAAATAGGACAGTAGTTTTCAATTTTTTAGATATCAATAGCCTACCTTGCACAAAATAAATAATCAGTCAGTCTATTGGTTTCCTATTTTAGAGATTTTTTTCCTCTCACACCAACTGAGGTTACTGAGCTCCCCAGGGCGGGAAATTACGATTTCAAAAAGTAACCGTCTTTTTTTTAAATGTGCGGCCCAATTTTCCATGCCCGAGGGTTAACAATAAATTCAACAGAGCCTTGATTTGGTTCACACTGAGAAAAAAAAAACTCCCGGCATTTTTTTCTATTCAATAACCTAAGAGTATGAATATTCTAGTCCCATGTCAATGACAGTCCCTAAAAAGTGTTGACAATGGTAGCCATCGTTATCATGACAGGTCTCATTTGCTAGGAAAAAATTCTGGGATGGTGTGGCAATAAAAAAAAATGGCTCAATAGATGAGATACTTACAATTAAGTACCTATTTACTAACACTTATTTTGAAGGGATGATATACTCAGGTAAGTACATTTTGATCTGTCCTATGTAAGTATGCCGGTATTGTAGAAAGAAATATAACTAAGAATATCTATAGTCAAAAAACTTTATCTGCGTATGCTGTCTCGTCCACTCATGGCAGGCAAACAGCAAAAATACAAAAATGATTAATAAAAGCCTTAGAAAAACCAGCATTTTTCTATACAATAATCCGTAGTCCATGTAATGTAATTATCGATAAATTAACATTTGCTCTACATTCACTTGATTACTTACTAATTCCTAGAGGCTTTTCAAATTCTTTCGTGAAAACGAAAATTACCCAAAAAGGTAATTTAGAAAGTACAGTAACTATTGGGTAATAATGGGATTTTTAACCTGGTGGTTTAATATTCAATGGAGCCAGTATTTTTCGCTATTCTTAGTATGAGATAAAGAATTTTGAATTTATAAAAATAAACCAGTAAATTAATGTACGTATGTACCTTCACTCAAAAATTTTCATCTTTTATTATGTATGTCGCCTCTTCATTTCATTTGCTCGAGGGATCTGTATTTCGTAATATGTACTGCCAAGAAAAAATATGTTTTTTAAGGCAACCAAAACTGTAGAATAGTAAGCTCTAGTATCATGAAATCTGCACAACTTTCATTAATTCGGTCAGCATTTTATATATTATATAACTAAAGCAGTGTCTCCTACGCTTGTTTTTTTCAAGCATTACACAAAAACAACAAAACATCAGAGCGTGGCCATACGAATTTGTTTATGGATACACAATATTTTTTGCTTTCCGTTGCCGACGGAAAACATTTTTGTGTAAAGATTAAAAAATATATACTTCCAGGAGACCCGCCTTAATTGCTAATCAAAGAATTTTCAAAAATACGCACTTCGCAGGTTGCTAAGTCAATAAATACTATGAATGGTTTATCTGTTAATTCTCTACGGGTAATTATTAAAATATATAAGGTTTCAACGGGCAATATTCCTCAAACTATAATAATTTAAATTCTTTGTGTAACACATACTGGAATTTCGGGTAAAACATTCAAAATTCCTTTTACTGGTTTTCAAATTGCACCTATTTTCAAACATTTTGGGATGAATTTCATAGAATTCCAATATTTTTGTCTTATGAATATATTTTCCTAGTTGCCCATATAGAATTAACAGATAAATCATTTGTGGCATTGGTTGAGTCAGAAACCTGCAAAGTGATATTCACCCTTGAGGTGAGATTTTTCACAAAAATGGCGCTATACAAATCATCCAATTATTATTATTAATATTATTAGCGCCATTTTTGAGTGCTGGCCCTCGAAAAGTGTGGTATTCTAAATACATAAATCGTTTGATCTGGTGTTGCACTGAGGGCAACGAAATGCAATCATTGCAGATGTTATAAAAGAGCCACTGATGTGTCTCTTAAATTTTGTAGGTAAACCAACATTAACAATGTCAATACTTGAAGTGAATTTGTTTCCGAGTGTATGCAGATGAGAAATACGTGCATGCACAAATATTATAATTGAAAACTGGACAAATAATTACTGCAAACTGCGAAAATCATTTTAATCGCCCATTTCATTATATCAGGTCATCCTATCCGCCGGCGCAATCAGCTCCCCTCAACTGCTGCTTCTATCGGGAATCGGGCCCAAGCAGGACCTGGAGCGCGTGGGGATCCCAGTGATCCACGATCTACCCGGGGTGGGGCAGAACCTCCACAACCACGTGGCTTCCTACGTCACCTTCAACCTGGAGAAGGAGCAGGCCAAGCACCGGCTGGACTGGGTCAACGTGCTCGAGTATATGCTGTATAGGACGGGCAGCATGTCTTCTACTGGAATGTCTCAGGTTAATTTTTTAAATTATCAATCTTATTTAGAGTTTTTAATGTCAGATGTACGCAGAAGTTTTGCTTGGGATAGTGAATCCATAGCATGCAACACTTTTAGGAATGTTGTGTGACAAAAGGAAATAAATAAAGATGCAGAAAATGTTGGGAAGTCCCGCCTTTTCATATTTTGTCAATAAACTTTATCTCCCGTTAACCGGATAAACAATTTGTTGTTGTCGTTCCAAGAAAGGAACTTTATTGGCTATGATAACATACTTCATAAATGTATTTCTTAGGTATATAAATTTTACAGTCCTGCCATCCTCGCCACTATTAAATTATATGTACCGATGAGGAACACAAGACAAAATGTCACATTTTTCTGTTGCACTTAGAAAACCAACTATCAGTCTCATGCATTCTGTATTTGATGGTTTGAAGGTGTTGCTGATGTATTTGCTGACTCCATTTATACAGTAAAGCGTCATCTATACCAACACTTTGATGAATCATACAATGTGTAATATTGAAGATTGGATAATGTAGCGATAATTTATTTAAGTTTTTAATCCAGCAGGACCAGTCTGCCATATCACATGAAATATGTACAATATAAATAGAGAAATGAATATAATAAAAATATAATATTAATAATAAATAAAAAATAATAATAACAATAAAAATGAAAAAGGTTAAAGAATAATATAAAAACATACAAGAACCGAGAAAAAATGTGAAAAAAAAAATGTATAGAAATAAAAATAAAAAATAATTACGAGAAGATAATTACATCAAAATAAAATAAATAAAACGAAAAACTCAATAGATAAAATGATTTGTTTTATAATACTGTTTTGATTTTCTATTTCATGTCACTGTTCTTTAATTTATGGTTTAGAATCTCTATGTACTTTTAATTTTTTATAGCTCTTTATATTATGTTCTAGAATCTATGTAAAAGCCCAGATGGGCGTATAATCAAAAAAATAAAGACATTTCAGAACTATTCAGAATTATTCAGAACCGAGCCATTATTCTAGTAAAAAACGCGCTTTGCAGAAAACTAAAGTCCGCTAAAGTTAGGTAACGATTTGCAGTGCAGTCATTCTGGGACTTTTCTTTGCAGGTCTGGAGCAGCACTGGGCATGCTTGCTCCGAAGCATACATAAAAAGCACAGTGCTGTAATTTTCTTTGACTGTGATATATTATCTTTAAAATGTATGAATAATAATGTATTCTACTTTACCATTCTAGGTGACAGGAATTTTGAACTCCAAGTTTGCAGACGCTGATGGCCAGCACCCAGATCTGCAGTTCTTCTTCCGAGGGTTCTATGCCGGCTGCTCCCGGACGGGGGCCATGGACGAAGTCAGCGACCCGGAGCACCCAGAAGCTGTGGAGACCCTTACGTAAGTCACCTATAATCCTCGATAGTGACTTTGCACCAAGATAATAATAATAGTCAATCCCAAAATTAACAAGTTTTCAACTAACACTGATATATTTATTTATTGTTATTATTTCTTTTATTGACGAACCATAAGCCAATTATGTATATAAAATACATATCACGAAATAAAAGAAAAAGAAGAGCACATACATAATACATGAATTAAGCAATGAGAAAAATATACATTTGAGAGAATGTTCAAGTCAAAGCTTGAAGAAGGTTTTGGTAGAGTCCATGATTTTAGACATAATAAATTATAATCTTCGAGGTTTAATTTCATAAAGCCTGACAAAATCATTTAGACTGGTTCAAGGCTCTGGCTTGAGTTAACAAGTCTCGAAATTCTGGTCAGTGGAGGGTGGTACCCATAATTACTAGATGTATTTTATTAATTTTCACTTATCTTTAAAAAGGTTTATTTATGTAGGTCAAACATAACGGACCATCTCTAAAAGAAGCTCCGAACATTTTCGAGTGTGAGAACTCGGTCATTCGGACGAATCCGCAATTTCCAAGCACTTATAGGCCTTCCACACAAGCGGGCGGCCCAATACTAAAAAAGCCATGGCATCGAAAGGTTAGACCATCTAAATCCGAAGCCACTTTATTAGAAACTGACCATTTCTTTGGAGTTGTGCCTAAAGCGATGGGAAGGCCCAAAACGCATCAAGTATATCTAATTATTAAGGTAGTAGAAATTCACAAAAACCCTACAGATATTAATATGGATTTCGGTGCTAAATTTAATAGTTCGTGGTATCTAATATTAGTGATATTATACGGTTATTCCAAAATTAAACACCGAAAATCACGTTACGAGGATTAACGCAAGCTACGTCACACAAATGAATAATCACTCAATCAAACAGGCAATCACTTCTACCAAAATAAACATACCTTTTACTACAATTTACACATCTGCCCTGATGATGGACACTGCAAGGCTGTCTGAAACGATAGCTAAAGAAGGACGAAGCGCAACCATGATCAAAATGAGTTTATAATTAAAATAATTACAAATAATAAATTTAAAAAATTCATCCTTATACAACAAAGATAGCGGCATTAAAACGAAAAAATCAGGCGTTTATAAACTCAATTGTAAAGATTGTAATTACTTTTATATAGGTAGAACAAATAGAAATTTTGAAGTAAGGATTAAAGAACATCTGAGGGCATTAAATGGCAACAGTGAATCTGAGTTCGCAGATCATTTATTGGAAAATGATCATAATTTTGACAAAAACCATGGACTCAAAATATTACATACGGGTTATAAGGAATCACAGATAAATAATTTAGAGATTTTAGAAATTAGGAAAAATGTAAATAATAAAGCAGACATAATTAATAAGCAACAAATTTTTATAAACCCTCTTTTGAACCTTTTCCCACTTAACCGGTCTTTCCCTGCTAATGACTTTGAAATCCCTGCTAATGTCTTTGAAATCCCTAATTGTAATAACCTTCCCCACTCTTACCCATTCCCCTTCCTTCTACCCTTTCCAACAATATGTGATCTATATTTGATTTTTAAGTTTAGTATACAACTAATCCTGATGATGTGAACATTGTTCATGAAACATGTTGATTGTATATAAATAAAGTGATGTAAACTAAGTTATTTATTCTTTTGATTAAAATAATGACATCACAAAGTGAAACCCTTACAAAAGAAATTTTCTTCAAAAAATTAATTATAATTAAACATTCGTAATTTCAGAATCACCCCGGTAGTCCTCCACCCTAAGAGCAGGGGGTACTTGACACTGAGGAACAGCAACCCGCTGGAGCACCCCATGCTGTTCCCCTACTACCTGAGCGCCGAGGAGGACGTGGACACTCTGGTGGAGGGCATAAAGATTGCGATAAAGTTCGGAGAGTCAAAGGTAGGCTTGCTCAAAATGCTTATTTTAATCCTCTTTACGCACTGGCATAATATTATAATAATATTTTGTTTTAAACTGCTGTATCTTTGATAATAATGTGTAACATATAATAACTCAATAAACTGAAGTTAGGTCGGTGCTGGTTCATTATAGTTAAATTTTAAGTGTAAAAAAAAGTACATATTTTATTAAATTACAAATTAAGTACTATTGTTTACACTTGGCCAAAATCATTATAAACCTAAAATAATTGCCGCATCTCCAGTCTCATAAAGGTAGACTTTCGAAGCACGCGACAGACAGCAGACGACAATGGCAGACAGCAATACTTCACGCTATTATATGATATGCGCAAAGCGCGCTTCACTGTAGAATTTGGCAGCCACCTCTGGTCGGGAGCCCCAAAATATCTGACAAAAACCCTTGACTCTGTGCAGGCCTGGCGGTCCCTTTTGATAGATTCGCTAATCTTAATAAATGAATTGCAATCTTTGGAGCACAGACGTCACATGGGAATGCTGTCCTTGTTTTACCAGTATTTTAATGAAAGATGCTCTGAGGAACTAGCGTCATTGATCACTTCGGCACCGATGTCGGGAAACACGCCAAACGCGCGCCCAACATTTGCACTACTACAACATGGGTCTTTTCGAGACCTTTCACTCCTTCCCATCCTCTAAAAGACCCTTCGCACAACATCCCCAAAGATGACATAGGGAAATTATTTCCCTCAGGGGCTCCTGTGTGGAGTGGACTTATTGTAATAAAAATAATAATATGGGTGCACTTGCAGGGCCGAGTGACATGTCACGCTACAAATATTGACTTGTTATGTCGCTGAGCAGCGGATGTCAACCCTGTGCACATTAGTGTCGCGTGCCGTCGGCCATAATGGACCGATATTTTCTCAATATCCTCCATTATTTGATTCAAAGCATGCAGGTTATAAACATCGACAAATAAAATTAAATATTTGAGGGGAAATAGATTAATGTGAGAAAAAAAAGTTCTTGGGGAGTTATGACTTTCCTTCAAGTTTTTTGAAACAAGATCTTTATAAGTTAATAATCAGGAATAAATTAATCCCTGAATATTTTCTGATCACCATTTAAATGCCTTTTTATCGATTGTTGAGCCTTCTTCTATTCTGTACCTGTATATTGGTAGTACTTCACTTCTTCCTTTTAAATATAGGTGGTACAACAACTGTAATCTTCCTCCTCTTCTAATAACATTTACTGCATTGTATTCATTGCTGAAGACAGACTGGCAAAGATAGATCCGACAATGATGCTTGCCGTACTGTAACTGCAGCTGGCTTCAGAATATAGCACGACGACACGTTTCGCTTAGTGGCGAGTGCTGTTGTGATTTACCATTGCTGTTTGCCGTCTGTCAATTGAAAAATTCGTAATAAAAGATTGATATGTTTTCATTTGGTGCCTCTTTGTAACTGACGTCTGAAAAGGTTAATAATAATTTCATTAATTTCATTGGTTTTTTACTCCACAGATCCTGCAAGACAGGTGGGGCATCAAACTGGACAAGACAGAGGTGAAGGAGTGCCTGCCGGCCGGGGAATGGGGTTCCGATGCTTACTGGAAGTGCGTAGTACGCGTGGTCACGGGCCCCGAGAATCACCAGGTGGGCACCTGCAAGATGGGGGACCCCAATGACCCGACCGCGGTCGTGGACCCCGAGCTGAAGGTCATCGGAGTCATGGGTGAGTTGGACATCGTACCCGTTCAGACAAAAGTCATCACACCGAAATACATGGATTTATTTCATTATAAATTTATCCCCGCATGTAATCCATGAAGTTTCACTTTAATATGGACAGTGTGTCAAAATGTTCGCGTGTTAGGACGGATTGCGTAAGAAAGAACAGCTGTGAAAACGTTTAGGAAACAAGATTGTTTAAATGTATCTTGGTGACCTTTGCCTGGGTTTTAATCTGACCATAAAAGAAATAATAAATTTTTAAACATGTTTAATCGAAGAAAAGATCTTTTATATAAAAAAAGTGTTCTAAATCTTGGAAATTAATTGAGATAAAAATGGAAAATAGAAAATGGAAATTAGAATGCAAAAATTGATATTTTTTTAATATTTCATTTCTTGCATTTTTCCAGGTCTACGTGTGATGGATTGTTCAGTTATCCCCATCGTTCCATCAGGTAATATTTCCTACTATAAAATATTTTAATAAACATGAATTATATATTTTGTTCAATTTGTACATATATTTACAACATTACAGATTTGAATTTAATTCATTAAGTATAATTGTACTGTTTATGCAGTGTATATGCAATCCCAAAAATCGTATAAATGCATTTTATAAGACATAAATTACAGATCGATTAATTGATCCACCGTATTTAGGAAGTACATAGCTCTCCCCACAGGTGAGTTGATAAATAAGTTTGTGTGGCTCGCTCGTACAGGAGGTTGTGATGATGTCCTCATGAGTACAAAGAAATTTATTTGAGCCAGAATGTCACTGTTAAATATGTTACCATTAAGTAAAAGAAAAAAAAATTGAGTAGAGCAATACCTCTACGTGTCTCTAAAGAGTGGTAATTGGACAAACCCAAAATATAGATAGATGGGTATAGCGAAAGGTATCAGGGAGATGTATCCGTAGAGATGCAAAAATAAATTTAAAAAAATTTATTGTGAACTCTTTCAATGCACAAAATGTAAGTTAGTTCACCCAAATAAGACCTGTTCCCACTATGATTAAAAATCAGTGTCGGGAGCCTCTGTTAACACTATACGATAAAAAGTTGGGATGATTAAAAATTGTGTGTCAGACGGCTACGTTATTTTTATAAAACCCTGATGTTTTATCCCCCAAACCAAAATTCTTTCTTCCACTAGTGGGATTAAAATTAGAAGACAACCTGATTTAGAATAAGTTTCTTAATAAAAAATTAAGGTTCCTGATTTTGGGGAATTTATATTAGGTGAAGGAGGGAATATTCTCGGGTGCACATCACTAACTGTATCTAATAAATATGTATGGGTTAACAGGAAACACAGCCGCACCAGCCATCATGATAGCCGAGCGAGGCTCCGTGTTCATTCAGAACAAGTGGTACTCCAACAAGCCCCCGCAAGTCTTCGAGAGATTTGGGGGAGACGAAAACAGCAATAACCAGAAAAATAACGACAACGGCTATGGAGCGGCGACGAACAGTAATAACCAACAGGGCTATACAACACCTACAAACACTAACAACCAACAAACAACAAATACAAACAACAACAAATGGGATGCAAACAACAAGTGGGATCCGAACAGCAACAACCAACATGGTTATGCAGCGCCTGCAAACAATAACAACCAACAAACAATAAATACAAACAATAACAAATGGGATCCAAACAACAAGTGGGATCCAAACAACAACAACCAACATGGCTATGCAGCGCCTGCAAACGGTAACAATTGGGATAAGAACAGCAACCACCACAATGGTCAAGCATGGGATCCGAACAACAAGTGGGACGCAAACAATCACAACCAACACGGCCATGCATGGGATTCAAACAGCAACAAGTGGGATGCAAACCACCATAACCAACACGACCGTGCATGGGATCCAAACAGCAACAAGTGGGATGCAAACAACCATAACCAACACGGCCAAACATGGGATCCAAACAGCAATAAGTGGGATACAAAGAGCAACTAACACGGCCATGCATGGGATCCAAACAGCAATAAATAGGATACAAAGAACAATTAACACGGCCATGCATGGAATCCAAACAGCAACAAGTGGGATACAAACAACAACAACTAACATAGCCATGCAATAGATTTGAACAACAACAACCAACATGGCCATGCAACGGATTCGAACGATAACCATGGCGATGATTGCGAGGAGCACCAACGGGAACCGCACCACTACAAACACAATGAGGAACAGCACAAACGGAAGCACATACCTTTCCCAAGGCCGACTTGTGTCGCACATTACTAAACAGTTAATAAATTCAATACCTTCCTATAAAAAAATGTCTACTCACTGGCTACCAAGATGGCCGTCGTTCTTGTTCAAACGTAATTTCTTACATGCTGGATGTTTATGTATTTATGAAACCCATATATGTACATTATGTGAAAAAGGTTGCATTTATGTTATTAAAAACTTAATACCTTTGTTGTGTGAAGTGACAAAATGTCCCAATACCTTTTCCATAGCAATTGATTAGAATAATTATTATGTACCTTGAAAATATTTTATTTTTTTGTAAAATGTTATAAAAATAAAAAAAAAACTTCCAATGAAGATCAAAAGAGAATATATATGTAATAAAAATATTGTCTATTATTATATGTGCATTGTAGGTAACGCTAGGTTCCCTCCTTTCTATGGTCTATCTCATAGAACGAGCCTTTCAATGATAGACAGGAATTGTAGCGCATTCACACTCGCTCTATTTCTATTCTATTTCAATTTGTTTGTATTCGCAGAACTCAAAGTGACGCAGCAAATCTTCGAAAGAAAGGTGTTTTTTTTATTGGACGTAACCATAGACAACTAGTAACTGCTAGTCAAACTCTTCTATTCTATGGTCTATTTTAAATAGAATAGAATGAAAGTTAGAGTCGCTTCAACATAGTGCTTCTATTGACATGAGACATGAGTTCTGAAAATAGATCAGTGAGAACGGGCATAGATTCTATGAAATAGATGAGGTGAGAAAAGTCAAGGACAGTACTCGTACAGATGCATTGCTTACACACAGTATGTTTCAAACTCAATATTTGAACTTCAGAAAAGAAAATACCTGCGAAAATTAAAAATATATAAATAACAATAATAAAATGAATAATAATACACATTTAAAAAATTTTCAGATAACTGTAAAAACTTTTGGGAAATTCAGATTTGATAACAATCATTTTTAAGTTAATTTTAAAATTTTATTTCAATTTAAAAAAATTAAAGACCTACATTCCTGGGTTACGAATAACATGAAAATATTCGAAAATCTCCTACTACCATCACAGTAAGCGGAAGATGTTGCTTGGGTCGTGTTAGGGGACTCAGCCAGCCGAAGAATTGTACTTACGACGCCTGGATGAGACCCAGATGCGATGCCAACTCAGCCACTGACCGGTTGCGGTAATAAAGAGAGACAAAAAGCTGTTTCTCAGTGATGTTTGGCAAGGATATTGTTGATGGAACTGTATACATGCACCAATTGACACATTCCAAAGATTGTGTTGTTTGAGGTAGCTAATTGCACTACCTATAATGACCAAAATGACAGGTTTAGGTCCACGATGTAGATACAACTTCTTCCCCCTGTCCTATTCGGGCTGGGGATCCATCGCATCGACAAGGCGCCTCCAGGCATCCCTGTTCAACATTTGTCTCTACGTCAACGGCATCCGTCCATAGTGTTGTACAGCCTCTCCTCGCATAGGCCTCTGGAGTTGCTTCTCCAACCTGTGTCTGGGGCGGCCCACTGGACATCTTCCCTCTGAAATAGCACTCAGAATTTTTCACAAAATTCGATCTTCTGCCATTCTTAATACATGCCCAAGCCACCTAAGTTGCGACTTTTCTATGAAGAGTAGCAGTGATTCGATGGTTACCTGCTCTCGGATCATCAAGCTTCTAAAAGACTATTCACACAGGGCGGTTCGATATGAGCTTTCACAGATCGGTGGCACCGAGAGCGGTTTTACTGCTCCTCTTAGAGTTTAGACTTAAAATACAGTGTCCAGAAACTAGTGGTACAAGCGAGAAAACCTGCATCACACAACCATCCCAAAAATACTTCCTTTTCAAACTGAGCATCTCAAATTATTATTTTTTTGCTTAGTATCCATTATTTTTTATATGAATACCACACAAGAGTCCCAAACTGCTCCCAACTGTCTGGAGCCAGTGAGACTATGGCATTCCCAATTGGGAATGTTGTGAGGCTGAAGGTATTGGGGAGGGGAAGAAGAAGGGGAAGAGGAAGGTGGTGAAAAGGGGAAATACCTGACTATTCAGATCTGGTCACCAAACACGGCTAAAATCCATTTCAAGCAATGTTTCAATTCTGAATGGTGGTCTTTCACCAGGGCGATACTGAGAGTATATTCCACTCTGAAACGTGCGCAAATATACCATATATTATTTTTAAATGAATTAATTGTGAAACAACACAAATTAATCAAATAAAAATTACTTGCGCACGCCGGGATTTGAACCCGCGACCTTCGGATCCATTTATTTCAGTATCGAAGTATCCATTTATTTCAGCAACTAAACGGTTTTAAAGGACAATGAACTGTTATTTGAGGCCAAAATTAAAGGTATAGTAAATATCTAGTACGGATTAGAAATATTTTTATTTATTTTTGTTTTAAATTATGAAAAATAGAACATTAAAGAAATCGATTTTGCACGATTTTAGGAGGTAACTTCGGAAATTATTTGCGGCTTAAGGGTATTTTTTTTTTAAATCGTCATATTTGCTGTGTAAATATGATTACATAAAATAAAATAAAAAAATAAAACATCTGTAAAAAAGGTTTCTTCGGAACAATATTTTTAATTTTGTACTGCTAATTTGGGTTCCAATGTAAAATAGTCGTTTTTAATTTAATTTTAAGCCTGTCATAATGCTGATTTTAACAATTTTTTTAGTTTATAATTCATCATATTTTTATAGTAGATGAATCAATTATTTCTTTTTTTAGTCACCATTAACCCCCAAATAATTGCTATTCCTCTCTAAAATCGTGACAAATCGATTTACTTAATGGCCTACATTTCACAATTTAAAACAAAAATCAAAAAATACTTCTAATCCGTACTAGATATACGAGTATACTATATACCTTTTGATAAAAAAAGGATCATTCGGATTGGGGGGGAATTTTGGCCCCAAATCTAAAATTCAGTTTTGAATGCCACGCCAGTCGTTCCTCTTAAAGGTTTTGGAGGGAAGATTGAAAACAGATCGTCCCCTTGGAGGTAAAACTCATTAAGTGCCATACTTGCTATATGGCATATAGTGACTTTTACCTCTAATGGGACGAAATAAAAACATGCATACTATCGCCAATAATAAATATTTATTTGTAATATAAAAGTACAAATATAAACTACAGAATACAATACATAATATTCGTATAACTGATATGTAAAAATTTAAAATAATAACAACACCAAAAGACGGCATTTAACCCAAAATTTCACACAATTAAGTACATCTTCAAACAAAATTTGACAGATTTTTTGTTGCAAGTAATTTTTTAATGGAATAAAGGAAAGAAAGGATTAGATGTTGGAAAGAAATAACAATTCATAATTCACAAAGCACCGAATGTATTAAATATAAATATTAACATTTTTATAATTGAACGTTATTTACTTAGAGTGAAAATTCATCACTGCATTTGGTTCACAACAAAAATTCCCGAAGAAAATCAGTCATGGCACATGAAACTAGTTAGAATACTGATGTCACTGAAATAAAAATATATATATGAATTAATTTATAATACAAGCAGTTAAATTTCTTTATAAAAAAATCACCAAGGGAAATAAACCTTAAATTCAACTAAAATAATGAAAACTCTCTAAATAGAGATTCAATTTCTAGGTAAAAAAGGGAATTTTGAAGAAATATAATTATTTATTGCGCGTAATCTATCATTACACAATTCCTGCTTTTTTTTTTCAAACATAATACCGGCCTTTCCAACACAATCTTCATTGCATGGCATGTTTTGACACAATGTACAATGGATCACATATGTGACATCCTCGTATGGGGTTAGCCGACGATGGATCACATATGCAACAGCCGTGTAGATAGGGTTAAGGTTACAATCGACGTTGATATATTTATTGTTAACAGATCATTTTAAATGCCATCAAGGAATGATAAAAATAATAAAATAAGGCTCCACGATACATAAAAACAGTTAATTTTTTAAATAAATCACTAAGCTTCTATTTATGAAGGCGCTTTTTATTGCAAAAATCTATAAAATTACAGCCCAGTAGACATATGACTGATTTAAAATTAGTCTACATCTAAATAGGAAAAGTAATATGTATTTATAATGCAACAGGAATAATTAAATAATATTGCGACACCGAGAATTTAAAATTTTCAGCATTAATCGGGGTCTCAATAAAAGTCAAGGAGAGTAAACATTTAAAAAATTTAACCTTTTGCACGCATCCGTAACAACAGTCAATATGGCATGAAATCAGCATTAATGTGCGGCCGTATCAACCCTTGATACGGCAACTTTCTTACTGACAATGTTCCGCAGGGGGCATTGAAAAACCTGAGCTATAAAACGCAGCCAAAAGGTTAAATAAAAAAAAATGTAGATGGAAGTATTGCTATATTAGATTGCTTAACATGTATGTTAACCCTTTCACTGCTCGTCCTTTTCCTTGGCGCCGTGCTTGAGTATACGCGTGAACTCTACATAGTCGAAGAGCCCGCCCATGCGGATGGGCGCCTCGCGGTACATCTCGTCCACGTCCTCGTCGGAGAAGCGGTCGCCCATAGTGGTGAGCAGCTCGCGCAGACGCTCCTCATTAATCACCCCGTTGTTCTCCTCGTCGAAGCATCTGGGGGAGCGGAGATTAAGGCGTTAATAAAGGCAAAAATCTTTTCATGTTTTTAACACGTTCATTGCTGACACCGCGCGTCACGCGTTGACAGTAATTTGACCGGCATGCGCGCGCCATCTGTTCCATTTCCGGTCTAAAACAGACAATACTCCTTTAGTTCGCCATAATAAATAAAACATTACACATTCCTCTTTCTCGTTTTCTTTCTGAAAAAAAAAACAGTAAATTATGATGTCTATACAATATTATGCTCATGTAAACACTCCTTTAGTTCGCTCGACCTTTCTCAGCATGGCATTAATATGTATGAATTTTAGTTAGCAATGAACGTGTTAATTATGCAACTGATCTCGTGGTAGAATTCCATTTTAATGTGAATTGATGATTAAAAAACCTTAACAACTTATTTTGACTAATCAAAATAAGTGGTTTCTTAATTAGAAATTCATTAATTGCTAAATCAATGGTAATCATAGAATTGTTAATTGATTTTTGGTCATGATTTTATAAAAAGAAATATAAAATATTTGCGGGTTACGAATAACCTGACAACACTGAACCGACAATCCTCAAGAAGTGTTTTATCAAGGCGGCAGATCTGAGAAAAAACTGATACTGCCAGTTTACATAAGACCTATTGACTCCTTGGCCTCAGACAGGCCAATGAAATTGTGTATCTGTTTAAGAAAAAATTTCGATATTTGAAAATTTGTGATTAAAATTTCATCAGGAGGAAAAATTGAGCTAAACACATTTTTATCGGTTTCTTTCTTCAGCTGTGTGACCGATGATGATGATTTGAAATTATTTAGAAACATGTCGCAATCACAACTTGCCGATGTTCACTGTAATGATTGCGTAATTTTGATGGAATGCATTTTTATTGTGAAATATTTGATCATTTGTGGTTTTTTTTATTTATATTTCATTTACCTGGAAATAATGTTATTATTGAATGGACACAAAGAATGATGCATCGTGGTAAATTGAGCATTCCATCATTGTGAATACCTTCTCGTATAAGTCATATTTGGCCACTTTCCAGGAGAGATAAAATATTGCTTTTTTATTTTTACACTGACGGTAAATTATGACTTGCAATTTTATTTCAGATTTTAGCAAATTCATTGGCCTTTCTTGGGCCAGGAGTCGAAAGTTCTTACGTAAACGAGCGACATGAGTTTTCTTTAAAATCGCTATAGATCCAATACCCAGGGTTGGACGGAGGAAGAGGTGGATAGACTGCATGGAAGAGGATCGGAGCAGGACGAGTAGGACTGAAGATGAATGCGTGGGACCGCAGCCAGTAGAAAACTGGCATTTGTAGAGGAGGTCAAATCCTATCCTGGGATGTAGCACCGTGCATGACATATGTTGTGGCTAGTTGTGACTCACCCAAAGGCATTCTTGATGACCTCTTCAGGGTCAGTGCCCTGCAGACGCTCCCCGAACAGGGTCAAGAACATGGTGAAGTTGATGGGGCCGGGAGCCTCGTTCATCATGCCCTCCAGGTAGTCATCGGTGGGGTTCTTGCCTAGAAACAAAAAACATCTTTTAACTTTTAGTGCGCTGCAATTACCCATCGAATTTACAAAATTTATATATCTTGAGCGCCGGCGTATCTGGTCAGCAATATCAAAAAATCATTTCTCTGAATATAAACAGCTATTCTGAGGAAACTACTTATGACAGATATCTACAAATTTTATAAATATATAAACACATTATCTGGTAAAACAGTATAAATTACAAAAACATCATTTTGCAAAAAAAAACAAGTAAGTTATTATGAAAACAGACTCAGGCGGGTCGCGTGCACATTTACCCTCGACACACCATCAAAGTGTTAGATCGCAGGAGCTCAACATTCCAATGGTTAATGACTTTTCATATTTTTATTATTAAAATCGTAAGGAGATGCAATGCGAAGAATGCAAAATCATCTGTTTTTGGTTTGAAATTTGATTGCCTAGGCTGAGGAATCTGGCTAAACATATCAAACTAAAGTCATTTCACTCCCTGGTGCTATACTCAGTCATACATTATCTTCAGTATAAATTCTGCCAAAGGATTAAGTTAGTACATCAATTGTATCTTCCAGCACAAGTGTCACTCACCAAGAGAAGCGAGCATATCGTGCAGGTCATCCTTGTCCACGAAGCCGTCGCGGTTCTGGTCAATCATGTTGAAAGCCTCCTTGAACTCGGCGATCTGCGCCTGGTCGAACATGGCGAACACGTTGCTGGTGGCACGCTGGGCACGCTTCTTGGTCGTGCCGCGGCGGCCAGCGGTCTTGCGGGAGGACATGTTGGCGTCTGGAAGACAATTGTATTGTTGAAAATCTGGCTGGATAGAAGAAATTGCCAACTGGCATTATGAACGCTACAACCCGGGGAGGGATTTGGCCCACTACACGAATCCTCTCCACTTCCCGTCCTGCTCCAATCCTCTTCCTCGCTTTCTATCCACCTCTTCCGTGGTCTGCCTCTGGGTCGCTTCCACTGGTGCACCCACAAAGTCATCATTTTTGGTATTCTGTCATCTGAAATTCTTTCAAGATCTCCAGACCCATCGCCTGGGAACTACATCATTTTACAATGGCAATAAAGCTCGCCTTTATAATTTTATGTAATAAAATGTATATAAATTTATTTTTGTTAATGGACCATTGTCCACTTACACGAAATGAGATAAACAAGAGCTACAGAAAAAAACAGCACATACATGATACATGAATGAAGTAATGTTTTGGTAGAGTCCACGATTTTAGACATACTAAATTGTAATCTTCGGAGTTTATCTTCATAAAGCCTAACAAAAATCATTTAGACTGGTACCAAAAATTTCAAGGCCCTGGATTGAATTAACAAGTCTCGATATTCTGGGCAATAGAGAATGGTACCCGTGATTAGTAGTGTTAATTGAGGAAAGCAACTCATTGTTTCCGAGTCTACGGCAATGAATGTTGAACTGGATGAGTTGTAACAAAGAAGGAGAAACAATAATACAATTAATTATTTTGAAAATGCAAATGAGATCAAAGTCCTTCTTACGCTTTTATAATGAAGAAATGTTTATGATTTGTTCAAGGAGTAATCGCAATAATAAATGATAAAACACAAATACATACAGTTCCGAGTTTCTGACAACAGATGGATTGTCAGCAGAAAAGCACATCGGAAAAAAGAGGAGTCAAAAAAAGGTTGGAAAATAGTTTGCAGAAAATGGCACACACCTAATGTTTAATTTAATGTAACTGTGGTTATAAAACAAAAAATCGTCTAATTGACTATTTCTTTGATGGCCAAATTATTACGACAAAACTTAATATAAAAGTTTTACAATTTAGACTCAATTTTGGATAACTTTTTTATCTTTGTTTAAATCCAAACTAAGAACCTAATAACATATTTTAAATATAATACAGCATATTCATTATACATACAATAGGATCTTAGGTTCTTGGTTTAGGTTTAAAGATAATAAAAAAATAAATAAAAACTAACCTAATAATTCCATACAAAAACCTCAAACTTTACTAAGCTTTAAATGAATTTACACAGATTATTTTGCATCTCTGCCAACATAAATAGTTGTTTATTCTCATAATTCACTTAAAATGAATTGTTATTTCAATAATCTACGAGTATTAAAAGAAAGAGTCTGAATTGTAAAACCTTACTTAAACATTAATAACAACTATTTCTTAAAAATACATTAAAACAACGTTATTTGTATTCAAATTATAGCAGAAACAAAGAAATCCACTTACTCATCGCGATGTATTTAACACAATGACTAAATGTTGGGAAAATAACTTCTTTATTTATTTAAACAATGAAGAATCAGCAAATAAATTCAAGCCAAATTGCAACGTAAATAAACAGCTGAGGGTTAAAAATTAAAATAACAAAATTGAGCAATTTGTCAGGACTGCAAAAAATAAGTACATTGCCTAAATGTAATTGATAATATCACGTTTTACTTACTTTGAAATAGAAAAACTGATAAATTTATAACTCTAGTGCACCACAACTGACTGATAAAGACTAATGACTAAGAAAAGACATTCGAACACACCCAAAAAGGAGGTAAATGTAAACCTAAAAGAGAGGGTAATTAGAACGAATCCAATCTGTTGTTAAAAACTTTAATATTAAACTAAATAAGGACACAAATTCACCGGAATATTTAAAGACAGCATTTTAAGATGTTTACTCACTATTTAAATAATTTAAAATATGTAAGGTGTGGTAAAATAAACATATAAAATATAGAATGTAAGCAGGTGAGGATGACGTTTTCCTAATATGGCGATAAATTCAACAATCTCCCTTTCAAGCTTTCTCAATTTCTTAAACATCATTTCGCATCGGATCTACATACCATTTTGTTAGTTAGATTTGCTTTTCTTATAAGTTACGTTATACTTACTTTTTTAAAGAATGTAAATATCACAAAAATTAAGGATTGTCAAGCGAGAATTCCACAAATTTGTCAGTTGATGACTAATGAGTGATGTTGCCATATAAATTTAAAATTGCGCAAATTTTCCACTATTATCCCAAAACACATAAATATAGTAGCTACGTAATTTTTTTAGGGAATTAAAAAAATATACGTTTCTTGAACATAATATAAGATTCTGTATATATATGCATACTACATTTCCATATTATGAACAACTTTAAAATATTCTGAATTCCTCCTCGTACCCTTTGTTTTAAACGGATAATGTTGTTTGAGTAATGATAGAGATCTTTTCTAGCTCTAGAAGAATGAACGGGCGACGCCTGAAAGAGAACCTGATGCATTTTTGTTCACTCAGCTACTAATGAATGATATTTTATCTGCAATATTTCATTATTATAAGCCGTGTTTTATTTAATCCACCTTCTCGAATCAATGTTTCAGAAAGCTCTGCATTTGATTATTGAAGCAGCTGATGTTAAAAGTCAATAGAATCTGGAAAATGTAAACTTATTTGTATAGCAGTGGATACCAGGCCGCAATACAATTTTTTTCTCAAATCTTAAAAAAAATCGGATTCTTACCACGAAGTAATGATAACATCTTAAAATGATCCAGTATATGTATTTATATTTCAATCGGTCCTACAAATATCTGCAGAAGTTTTGAGTCTTTTCAGAACCTAAGCCAATTCGATGAACTATTTTGATAATATTTTTCTTCTCACGCCAAGATCGCTCATATGTTGAAGCCAAAAAATATTTTTTCAAATATAATAAGTAGTTTATCCTGGGCAGCTGAGGAAAAAAAATTTCAATTTTTATAAACTAACAACATTACCAATTCTGACACTTCGTTATTAACTTCGTTTTGACTGTCAAATAATAAAACACTTTCCCGACTGCGATTATTTTCGGTTTTTCGCAAAAATGTTTCAACCGGATTATCCTGCGGCGCTGGGCCTGCTCACACACCTGAACAGCGAAGAATTAAAAGAGTTACTCAACGATGAATCCAAATTTGAAGCCATTTTGAAAGACATAAAACAGGTACTAACATTTTGTCTAGAATGAGTCACAAAACTATGATTTCTAAAGATCCAATGCTAATTTTCCTATTGTTTGTTGTATATTTTTTTCAGATTAAGGACTGGGAAACGGAAAAAGAAATGCTTATTGCGAGCAATAGATCACTAGCCGAATATAATCTCAGCAAAGAACCAGAGTTTTTGGAGGCAAAACAAAGGATTGAAGAACGGTCTGAAAGGGGAGAAACACTATGTAAATCTGTGCAAGAAAAGATGGAGGTGCTAAGTAAGTCATAACATTTCTTATAATATTCAATTTATCAGGAATAACTTTTTGAAGCTTGTAAACCTCATTGTAATATTTAATCATAGAAGAAGATAATATCAGTAACTCTTAATGAAAATATGAAGCAGAAAATAAAAAGCTAACTTTAGCAACTGGAACTTGAACCCAGATCCTAACGTTTCTACCAATTGTGCTATTGAGACCTAATTATTTTCCCTTATTTTTATTGGTCTCATATTTCAATTTAAAAATTATTAAAATTATCCTTCTTTTATTTTTCTCTTTATCTTTTAATCTCATATTCCCATTTTGAATTACTAGCATTATCCTCAATTAGTACTGATGTTTTTTTTCTGCCATCTTTGGAATTATTGCAAAATTCTACCTGAATATATTGACAGCCTATATGGTGGTAAAAATGACCGAATGTTTCATATTTTCATTGAAAGTTGTTAATATTATCTTCAATGATTATTTCTTATACAGTTTGTTTTTGTAATTTTTCGCTTCAAGCTAATGTTGATGCATTGTTGATTGTTGCACATTCTTGAGATAACAGTCAATGACATTACAAACTTATAAACACATTATTGTTTAACAAACGTTAACCTAAAATGTGGTGCGAGTAGTAAACACTCTTACGTTTCCAGTAAATTGTTAATTGAAACAATGGCCATGTATGACAAAGATGGACGTTCAAATTTATTCATCAAAACTTCTCACTTTGTAATGGTTGAAGTAAAACCATTTATATTCTATTTACTTTCTAGAATCTAAATCAGGCGGCGTCTCACTGGACACCACCCTCGCCCTCCTAGAAACCAAGGCGGCTCAGAGCGAAGAAGAATCTGAGAACATCGCGCAGAAGTTCCTCGCCGGCGAAGTGGACATCGACAAGTTCGTCGAGGACTTCTCCAAGACACGCAAGATCATGCACCTACGCAAGGTCAAGGTGGAGAAGATGAACGACCTCATCCGGAACAAGAACCAGCCGCAGCAGCCGTCGTTGTTTGGCAGCAATACTCCGTATCCCTCGTATCCTGATCAGCACGGACAGCCTGGCCAGCACGGGTTCTACCCGCCGTCCAGTGTGCCATATCCCACCGGACCACTAAACATGCCAATGCCCGGAGTCTACAGAAACCATTTTTAAGTTTATTAATTTGATAGGCTTGCGAAAGTACAGTACACTTCGCGTATCTCCAATTCCTCAGACACCAGTCGCCAAATTCAAACATTGTTTTGAGATTCAATGTATATTTTTAAATTTTAGGTTATCTTTAACCTGTTCAATGCTGACCTTCTCAACACAGTCTATCTGATCACGTGACATGTTTTGACACAATGTATGTCACGTTTTAGTGAGACTCATGGAACATTATACGACATCTGCGTATACATATACCCGCCGATTGATGACATACGGGACAGCCTCGTAGAGCAGGTTAAAAACAGCACAACTCGCATATCTCTTCTCTATAGACGCCAGTCATCAAATTTAAACGCAGTTTTGAGATTTAATGTATATTTTAAAATATTAGGTTAAGTTTAAAAACATACTGTTCTGATTTTTTCCCATATCTTCAAACTGTCTTTGCTTGAAGCCTACTATAAAAAAATAGTAAAAGGTAAATATGCATATAAGCACGTATTTTTGTTGTCTGTTTTTTTTATTATTTAAAAAACCCAAACTAAGAACCTAAAACCTATTTTATATGTAACACAATATATTAATTAGACATAAAATAGGTTTTTATGTTCTTAGCTTGGGTTTTTTGATACACAATATATTAATTAGACATAAAATAGGTTTTTAGGTTCTTAGATTGGGTTTTTTATATAAATAAAAAAACCTAACCTAAAAGCCATACAAAAACTTGAAACTTTAAATGAATTAAACTGCCTGATTTTATCCGGTTCTCCGGTGACTGAAATAGTTGTTCCTCATTGTTATTCAATTAATAAAAATTATTTTTCATTAATTTTGTGCATATTAAGAAATATGTGCTTATATGCATATTTAATAGTACCTTTTTAATGCGAGTACCGCGCAAGAGTTTCAACTGCTTGGAGCCACCGGGACTATGGCATCCACAAGTGGGGTATGTTGTAAGGCTGGAGGGACTGAAGGAGATGTGAGAGAGGAAGGTGGAGAAGTACCTGGCTATTCAGATTTGATAATCAAACACGGAAAAAGCCATTTCAAGTACTGTTCGATTCTGAATGGTGGTCTTCACTAGGGCAATACTGAGAGCATCCACCGCTCTTGGTTTGTTTTTTTTTAGGGTAATTCCCTTTTTTATGGTCAACGTAATAGATTTATGAATGTACAATATCAGATAAGGCGACCAAAGAAGTACATACATAATAATATTTACCATTGATAAACTATGTTCATATAATTCCTCGCAGTATTCAATTACCAATGAGATTTCTTGTGCTCTATTATTTTTATAGACCCCATTTGCCCAATCTATCGATGGCCACTGCCAACAAAGCATAATTTTTTTCAACAAAAAATATTCTGTTACATAGTACTTCAAAAAATTTATAGCGCCATATATATATATATATTTGTAAAACATCTGTCTATTTATTAAGTATTGAATAAATTACATAAAAAATGTGTTAAAAATACTACTTTTAAATGACTTTATTTTTACTCTTGTAATGCATCTTCTTTTGATCCTTAGAAATGATTGTCTCGTCGCCGTTCAACAGTGGCGTGCATTGCTCTGTGACCAAAGGTAGGCTGCGTGTTGTTTTCCAAGGTCAATTATAAATTGTGCATTGAATATTTGAAAATAACCATTTTATTATCATCTTCCGCTGATTGTTACGACCAACTTAAAAAAAAAAAACAAGTGTACAAGTTACTTACCAAATTCATGAAGAGAATATATTTTGTCCAGAAATTTGCCGCTTGTAATTTTTTTTTACAAACTCTTCTTATGGTAAACACAGCTATCCCTGGCCTTTATGGACGGCACACCACTGGTTAATATATATTATCATTAATGATTTAAAAAAATATATAAATTACAAATTAATATTTATAGCTCCAATAAGTTATTCCAATAAAAATTTTATGTTTTACCAGTTCCCCCGGAACCATCGATAAAGAAACACTTGTCATCTGAAAAAAAACTCGAAATAGAATTATAAGCTCGAGTTTGGCAGTCATCAGTTTACTTAAAAGTGTTTTCAGAATTTGGAACATTACATTTAAATCTGTCTCTTACTCGAGACTGCAACTTTCATCAGGTCCAGGTAAGCCCTGCATTCTGGAAGATGGATTTTCCTTCATAAGCATATCCAGTATGTTTAAAAGACAAAGATTAAGAGTGGCTTCTTCAGCAACATCACGATGGAAAGAATCTTCAGTCGTGCATTTGTTGAAATTATTTCACAGCTGCAACTGATCTAAAGGGATACATTGCATTAAAATAAATACTCTGTATAAGGAATCAGCTCCTCCGAATATTTTTATTCATAAGTATAGAGCCGGTATAGACACATTTCAAATTATCACATTTTATAAAATCCAAAAGGAACTCAGTCCAAAAATACCCGGAAAAATAATACCAGACGGCAGCAAAGTCACCGGGACAAAGTAATCGAGACAGGAATATCGACCATCTCTAGCTGTCGTTTAAAGACGCACAGCGATTACGGAACGCATACTATATATCGGTGGATTAAAATAACGCTGAAGCAATTTTCAAACACGAAATTAACGGTTGTGCTGCCTGTTTCATAGATAACTTCATTTTGGATTTGAGGCCATATACATATGAAATATATATATAGAACATATACTATCAGATGATTAGTTATTAGTTGATCCTCAAAATTACAAAATGTAATTAATTTGTATACATTCGTGAAAAGCATTTTGTGGCTTGCCATAATTAAATATAATGCAAAAATTTGTTTTAAACCTCCGCAAATAAATAACAATAATTTATCAGGTTTTGCCAATCATCTCGTTTCAACCGATCATACTTTTAGGCAATTTTCTGAAAAATAGACAAAAAATAACCACTTTTTTTTGGTCTAGATTATGAATACAATGTTAGTCATACTCACACCTGATAATATTCTGTCAAACAAGCGACCGCACACTTCGCCTGTCCCTGAAGAACTGCTTGTTTAGACTTGATGTGTTGTTGGGACGCGCGCGTGGTCATTACGGTTTGTAGTTATGAGATAATAATAATAATAATAATACTTGGACGATTTATATAGCGCCGTTTTTGTGAAAAATCACCTCAAGGGCGCTGTACAAATACTACTTGCTAGGGTTAATCTTATTTTGTACAAATACAGAAAACATACTTACCTGGTAGGGCACTCCAGATTAAAACTTTAAATTACAAATGTTTTGGGCTGAGATGATGTGACTTTGCACGCACAGGACACATATATTAGAAAACACTGCACATTGCATGACATTGAAGTTACTGTTTAAATCCTATTTGTCATTGGTATTATATACATTAGAAGGTTATTGACAAAAGAGTAGGTGCTTATTTGAAACATGATTTTATTTTTATTATATATTAGATATATTATTTTTTCTCAAGCGCGTAGCGCAGAATGGTACAAAGTTTGTGTATCACGAGGGGTTCAAATTCTTCACCATAATAATAAAAGCAACAAATTAGATGATTTAGAAGCACTGGAAATTAATAAATCCTTAAATATTAATTCAAGTATATTGAATAACCTAATAAATTGATCGTATAGTCCTCTTGTAGATATTTTTCCAGTGAATCGCTTTGTTCCTTCAGAAAACCCCCTAATTACCCATTCCCCTTTGGTTGGTTCCAACTCTGACACCTAAATATTCATGTATGTCTGTCATTATTTTGTATCTTAGTTTAATCTTAATATATTCCCGACGAAGGAAAGGTACTTCCGAAACCGGTCGATTATTATATTAAATTGAAGTGGTTCACAATAAATTTATGTGTTTATATTAATAATTAATTTGAATTATTCGTTTTTTATTTATCTTCCAAATTTTTTTTGTTTATGTTATGATACAGAAAATCTGCTTTCAGTTTCCTATGTCTCGAATAGGATAAAGGGAAGAAGATAAGATGAGAAATTGATTCCATTGCATACATTAAATAAAAGAATGTTTCTGCTGAAAATATGATATTATTTATTTATATAAATATTTACATACTACAAAACTAAATACATTATTTACAACCGTTTATTATATTATTTATAAAACTAATATGTGCAATTTGACAAAACAGGAAGCAGATATTTACAAAATATTTGTATTTTTTTTTGTGAATACAACACAAGAGTTCTAACTGTCCGGAGCCAGTGAGACAATGGCATCCCCAATTGGGGTATTTTAAGTAGCTGTACACATTTGGTTACTAAACATAC
Source organism: Halesus radiatus (assembly GCA_022606495.2). Classification (NCBI taxonomy): domain Eukaryota; kingdom Metazoa; phylum Arthropoda; class Insecta; order Trichoptera; family Limnephilidae; genus Halesus; species Halesus radiatus. The sequence continues at coordinate 40,956 of JAHDVE020010010.1, read as the reverse complement.
ATAAGCAATTTCAATCAGTATCTGGGTTCTATGAATGATGGGATCTCACCAGGGTGATGAGAGTATCTCTCTGAATTTAGGTGCAAATATACTGAAAATTAAGTGATCATTCATACTGGTTTTTGGTCCTCCGTCCTAGGGCCCGATTCCGGTTCTTAGAGTTTAAAGACATTTTGCTTAACTGCGGTTCCGATTCCATGTTAATGAAAATACATTTTTAAAGCAGTTTGTGGTTTAATTATCATAGGATTATTAAAAATTATAGGTGCATCACACATACTTAACACGTGTAGTTTATTATGACATACTGACTTTGCACATGTAGTTTATTATAATTTTTAAAATTTCAATTATTTTACATTTCGGGCTTTTGTCATAGTGTCTTTACAAACATCGCAATTTTGCTAACTCGGTTCATTTAATAACATTAAATATTATGTGAAAAATAACTCACTAATAATGTTTAAAGTCAATTCTTATGATAATATTGAGTTTTTATTCTGTTAAAACCTGTCATCCAAGAGAACCGGAACCGCAGTTAAGCAAAGAGTCTTTAAGGATAAGGACAATTTTATATTCTTAAAGAAAACCGAAATCGGGCCCCTGAAGCCTTAGGAGGATGCATGTATAGTAACTAACTAACCATCACACCTTTTCACTGCAGAGGTAGGCAGAGAGGACAGACCGCCAAATAACTTGATCTTGGCATACACTTTTTGCTTCATTCACATTCATATATCATCTCATATATTTTCTTGTTATTCTGACTCATGTAATCGATTCACTTTATCGTGCCATGTCTTCCTCGGGCGTCCCCGACTTCTTCCATTCACATTCGCATCATATATTCTCATTACACTCCTTTCTTCATTCATTCGCTCCACATGCCCAAACCATCTAAGCGTGCCTTTCTTAATCTTACTCATTACGCTTACATCAGCGTCGCATTCTTTACGAATCTCAATATTTTTCACATGATCATACATGGTTTTACCACACATTCGCTGCAGAAATCTCATTTCTACGGCATTCAGTCTACTTTCATCCTTCCTCTGCCAATTCCGTGCTTGACCGCCATACATCAGGGTTTGTATCAGCGCTCCATTGTGGACTGCTAGCTTTTGATTGAAATAGATCCATTTTTATAACTGCATCACCTACTTTGCATGTTTGATGAATTTTACAAAAAGGAATTTTCAGAGGCTGTAGGTAATTTAATAAATAAATTTATACCAAAAGCTTCCAAACACGATATAAAGATGGGTCTAGAATAATACAATTTCTTGCCTGACAAAATATTTAAGGGTTAAAATAAAATTTCTTACGTGGGAACTTTATATGCAGACTTTACAATATAAGTGCATATTAAAAAAAATTCTTCTTTTTTATTATAACAATAAAAAGCAATCCAAAATAAATCAAAATATATACAGCACTTTTCATTAATACGACAGCTAGTTTCCGCCACGACCGAGCCTTATAACGTTTATTAGAAAGTGATGTACACAATGTTGATGTGTTTCATTTAGGACAATTTGATAACAATGTTGCATTTGAGTTTTTTAAGTTCCATCACAAAGGTACTACGTTATTTAAAAAATATTTTAAAGAAGACCTACTTAATTTTTTTGTCCTCAATTTCGGATTTGTCGTGTGAATTTTTCATTCCGACTAATTGAAGTCCAAAAACAAGGATGCCCATGATAACTAAGGCACAAATCTTCTGCAACTGAATATTATGGACATCATCTTTAGCTTCCACTTTGCTTTCTTTGTCTTTATGTCTTAACCACTGGGAGCGTTGAAACGTCTTCCCATAGTGCTCTCTAGTCCTGAAACAAATAAATTACATATTTTAACTTTGTTATTTGTAAGAGACGTGTTTAAACTTAAAATTTTAATAAACAATAATTATTAGCCTGAAACACTCATCCAAATTGAAAAAACCTTCCGAGAAAAGATAAATGTCGCCGACAGGACTCGAACCTGCACCCTTCTGATTGCCGGTCAGATGCTCTACCGTTGAGCTTCATCGGCTTATCGCAAACCCGCCAAGTTAATCAATATATACTAGTGTTTCATTCAATAATTACTGTTTTTTATTATATTTCACCTGTAAACAACCAACTTTATTAGTATGAGGAAGGCTTGTAACGGCTAAATCCCTCAATAGATGGCGTCGAGACAAATTGTGTCTACATTTTATTGGTGAAAAATGTTTTGACGTGTCAAATATTTATTAATTGATAAACTAAAGTTTTTAAGACAAGATTTTGGGCACATAGCGTAAGGGCATTATCAGCCATTTTGGATTAGTGGTTTGTTTTGACAACTGGAAAGGTTAGTCACGTTTTTGTGTGTTCTTCGATTTTTTACTTTTGAAAAAAATGGATCAAAGAATATGTATTAAATTTTGCGTTAAAATGGAATAAAGTGCTCCAAAGCACTTAAAATGTTGACTGTGGCATTCGGCGAGTCTACTTTGTCTCAAAAAAGTGTTTATAAGTGGTACAAGCGCTTTACAGAAGGCCGAGAAGATGTTAATGACGATGAGCGTCCTGGAGTTGCAACCACGTCAACAAACGAAGAAAACATCAAAACAGTGAAGAAAATGGTTTTGGAAAATCGTCGAATCACTATTAGGGAAGTTGCAGAGGCTGTTGGCATATCAATCGGCTCAAGCCATGCAATATTCTCGGATGTTTTGGGCATGAAATGTGTGGCAGCAAAGTTTGTTCCGAAATTGCTAAATTTTGAGCAAAAGCAACGTCGCAGTAGTATCATTCAGGAGTTGTTGAATGACATCAACGACGATACAGATTTGCTCAAAAAGGTCATAACTGGTGATGAAACGTGGGTATATGGTTATGACGTCGAAACGGAGGCCCAATCATCCCAACAGAAGCGACCAGAAGAGCCAAGACCGAAAAAAGCACGCCAAGTTCGATCAAATGTGAAGGTTTTGCTCACTGTTTTCTTCGATTACAATGGCGTGGTGCATCTTGAGTTCTTGCCAACAGGTCGTACGGTTAATAAGGAATACTACAAGGAAGTTATGCAACGTTTGCGTGAAGCAATACGACTCAAACGATCAGAATTGTGGAAAAATAAATCATGGATTTTGCATCACGATAATGCACCAGCTCACACATCAATGCTTGTTCGTGATTATTTAGCCAAAAACAACACCGTAATCATGCCTCAACCACCGTATTCACCAGATTTGGCTCCCTGCGACTTTTTCCTATTCCCGAAACTGAAGAGACCAATGAAAGGAAAGCGTTTTGCCACAATTGATGAGATAAAGTCAGAATCGAAGAACGAGCTGATGGCCATACCGAAAAGCGCATTCCATAAGTGCTTCGAGGATTGGAAGAAGCGCTGGCATAAGTGCATTATATCTGAGGGGGATTACTTTGAAGGGGAGAAAATGGATATTGATGAATAAATAAATAATTTCTTCAAATTTTTTTGTTTATGCTCATATTTTGTATATTCTTAAATTATTGTTTTAAATTTTTTATCTTTTTTCTATACTTGAAATTATTTTTTAGTATTCATTTATTCCTGAAGATGATAGCATTGCTATCGAAACATGTAGAAATATTTATATATTTTAAGTAAAGTGGTATATACAAAGTGTATTTTCAATTATATAATAAATAAATACTTTTGGAAAAAATTCGAAATTCTCCTTTTCTTTTAAACAAACCTCATATATTATGATATAATTAAATATATTATTTTTACTCTGTTATTTGTAAGAGACATGTTTAACCGCCCGTCCTTTGGGTTATTATTAAAAAAGTAGGTAAAAAAACAATGGGTTTTTTTCATTAGATTTCGCAATAATAATTCGTGTGTGACGTAACTTGTATGGGAGAGACGAAAATACCCAAACACATCCGTTAGCTTCGACTGACCTCGAAATACTAAACGAGACGATGCAGGAACAAACTTGACGTATACAAATGTTTTGTGGGTTTCGGGTATTGCTTTTTTGTACCTAAACGTACGGGATACGGCTTGTTGCGTTCGGGCGATAATATAGTGGCCGTATCAAGTACATTCGTATGGGTAGGGCGGTTAAACAACATATTTCAACTTTATTATTCGGCTTAAATGGTTATTGCCATTTTAGGTAACATTATGATGGGTAGTCTTTCACCAGGTATACTCATACTCATTGGTAGTCTTTCACCAGGGCGATACTGAGAGTATCTGCCACTCTCATGATTTGAGGGAGTCCTATGTCCAAAGCTAGACGCCAAAAGGCTCATGAGGATATACTGACCAGGCGTCTATGTCATACAAGTTGGTCCTCCCGTCCGGTGGCCGTGTCCTCACTTCACCAGGTCTGCGTTCGCCCACCCCAGCAGCAGAAGCGGGAGAACTCCGGTCTCCGGAGTGGAAGGTAGAACCGTAAACTCCTGTTGGAAGAAATTCCAGATTATATTGCATCGTAAAATAATACATACTCAGGCAGGGAGAATGGCATTTTTCATACTTCTTTTATGGCACATCACACATCTAATTATGTAAATAATTCCTTGATATTCTTTAAAAGTAAAACATCCCGGACATTATCTTGATAATTTTTGGTTCATTTAAATTCCCTGTTAGTTTTGAGTTCTATCAATATACCCGATAGTTCGCAGCTCTACCTATTTCCTTGATAATTCCCAGATCTACCAAATTCCTTGATAGTTCTGAATTCTGTAAAATTTCCTGATAGTTCCAAGTTCTGTCAAATTCTCTGATAATTTGCAGTTCTAACAAATTCTCTGATAGTTCCCAGTCCTATCTACTTCCCTAGTAGTTTGTAGATCTATCACAATACCTGACAGATCCCAGTTCTTATCAAATTCCTTGACAGTCTGCAGTTCTATTTAAATACCGTATAGATTTCAGTTCAATCAAATTCCCTGATAGTTCGCAATTTTATCAAAATTTCCCCATAGTTGCCGGTTCTACCAAATTCTCTGAGAGTTCACAGTTCTATTAAAATTTCCTGATAGTTCACAGTTCTATCGAAATTTCCTGATAGTTCACAGTTCTATTGAAATTTCCTGATTGTTCATAGTTCTATCGAAATTTCCTGATAGTTCACAGTTCTATCAAATTCCCTGAGAGTTCTCAGTTCTATTAAAATACCTGATAGATCCCAGTTAATATTGAATTCCTGATAGCTCTCAGATTCAACAAAATCCATGATAACTCCCAGATCTATCAAATTCCCCAAGCTTTCTTAGTTTAAGAAGCTGTCAGATCAATTTTAGATAATATTGTAAATACCGGGTGGGTACAAGACCACCTAATTGATTACATATATATCTCTAGTTGGTAGTTTGAGGGACTATTTCTCCAAATTAATAACACATTTCGTGACCTTTCATCGGCTTAATAAATAATAAACGGTTTAACGAGCACTCATAGCAATTAATACTTAATTATAAAGATAATAATATGGTTATCACCTCGATCATAGAGTCTCTTGGCTCTTAAATTTCCTAGCACCTCGTAAGCTTCAGTAATTGATCTAAACTTCCTAGCTGCCTTTTCATCCTGGAAACAAAAAATAAAACATGTAATTAATATTGATAGATAGTAAAAACCAACATGTACATTACACCGTTAAAGCCGTACCGTCAGCAATAAAACAAATTTCTCAGTCATAAATGTACAATATTAGAAAGAGCAATTAAACTCCCTCCTGACATAGATGCTATATATGTACCATAAATTTATTTTTTTTATTTATCGAAGAAAGCAATCACTTTATGGCTTGACATTACAATTTAATGAACCCCCTCCCTTCCCATACCTACCTACCTACCCCTCTACCATCCCTCTCTGATGCTCTGTCCTGTTCTACCCTAACGTGCTGTCTCTTTCCCACACTTTCTCTGTCTCCATTACAATATCTCTGTATTTTAATTTTAATTTATTCCTAAAAAAGGTTGAGTCCAACCGAAACCGGTCGAATGCAGAAATATATATATAAATAAAATAAAGTGGCTTAAAACAAAAAAAAAATCATTTAAATTATAATAGCAAGCCAGAAAGTGATTGCTTCCTTCGATAAATAAAAATATACATTTGAGATAACATTCAAGTCAAAGCCTGAACAAGGCTTTGGTAGACTCCATGATTTTAGACATACTAAATGATAATCTTCGATGTTTATTTTCATAAAGCCTGACAAAAATCATTTACACTGGTACCAAAAATTTCAAGGCCCTGGCTTGAGTTAGCAAGTCTCGACATTCTGAACAGTGGAGAATTAGTAGAGTGTTGATTGAGGAAAAGCAATTCATTGTTTCTGAGTCTACGGCAAGGAATGTAGAACGGGATGAGTTGCAACAACGAAGGCGAGTCAATAATACGTGAAGTAATTTTTATAGTTTTCTAGGTAGTTATAACATAAATCTTTTTTTTTTTTATTAAAGAAAGACAAATATACGCTGGTTACAAATAACCTGACAATATTTGAAAATCTCCTACTACCATCACAGTAAGATGTTGCTTGTGTCGTAATGGGGGACTAAGCCAGTCGAGGAATTGAACTCACGATGCCTGGGTGAGACCCAAACACGATGCCAACTCAGCCACTGACCGGTCTTTTAAAATTGGTAAATGCCTATATCGATGTCTATCTTATGATATTTATGGTCAAAACTATAGCGAAACTTTTGAACCGTACGACATATCACACATCACATAACACGTCAACACATCGGCCCGCCTGCGGAAGTGTGGTGACTTCTTTTACCCAAAATATCGTAACGTTTCGGTCGGATGGCCGATGTGTGCGGAAGCGTATGTGTGGGAGACGCTATTATCACCATCCCCTTTTCCGGTGACTTACACCGTTATTCTGAAGGAAAGATTCGGGATACGAAAATGTCCTATTTTCAAAGAGTAGACAACTTGTGACTTGAGACTTGCAACATCAAATTGAGAGCAAAAGATTATCTCTTGCATTAAGTTGTCGTGGACCCAATGTTAAAGATGATCGATATTCCTGTGGTGACTTTGCAGTCATCGGGGAAGGGTCATATCATTTCTACAGCATTCAGCCTATTTTTTGATATTTCAAAATTAATAATAACAATGATATCGCTTTATCATGATGACAATACATATTATCAAATTAATAAAAAAAATAATTAGATTATGTCAGATAAAAAAACTTTTGCTTTCCCAAACATTTGCCTACCTTAGTAAAATTGTTTCTAACATTTGATGATCGTCAAATCGGCATGAACAGTCCCCACCGTTAAACGTTGATTCTCGGCCCGTTTCAGCTTTTGATCAAATTGATCTGTGAAACGTGGTGAGAATAAGCGTTTAACGGGGACCATTCAAATGTCAAAAATTCAAAATGGCGCTCATCTTTGAATTGATGGTCATCAATGTGATGGAGTTTGAAGCACCCCAACTTCAGCGTACGTAAATTTGTCATAATTGAATTGGTAATTGTAGCGATTGTGCGACTGACGTTTAGTATGACCGAGACGGCATGAGAGAGTGAAAAAAAGGACTATAATATTTATGTTACATGCAGCCAGTAGCAGGAACAGTTAGAAGTGTAAACTAAATTGTTTAGTTAATTTTAAATCGCTGTCCGCATCTGGGCAGTATGTTTAAGTGGCAAGTTACCATTAAGTAGCAATTTAGTTGCCCCAATTAAAATTATTTATATTTTTTCGCACGCATCCTTGTAGTTAGGTGGGCTGTTTGCACGCAAGCAATCAAGTTTTATAACAAATACAAGCGTTTACTAAATCACTTACTTAATTGCGCGTGTGGACAGCACTTATCACTTCACAGGACAGTGATTTGCTTACTGCGTATCACTGTCGTTGCTACTGGCCAAGTATAATCTACCATTAGGTACTAACAGCAAAAATTTTGAATTTTCATTACAGAATGGTGTCATAATAAATTTTAGAGTAAACATATAAAATATTGTAGAGGATGTATCATACAGAAGTATGTAACTATAGAACCGTTTGTCCGGTGGCTCTTCTTTATCACCTGTTACTCGAAATAATACAATATTAATTACGGTCCATTGACCATTATTCCGCCATCAAAAAGTGTTATAGAGGCATTAAAAAGGGGCATGTTAAAAATAAAAGTGAGAAAATTTACATCATTGACATCCGGATGATAAAGCTTGGACAAGCGATAATAGGCTGTCTTGATTTGGGCCTGGGTGGCTCTGGGCGGTATCTCCAGCTCTTCGTAGTGGGTGGCCAGACTGATGGCACTAAGGCTCAAACTCCTCGAGCGGCAGCCCTTCAGCCAGGGCCTTTGACACTTGGCCGAGAACATTTCCAATAAAATGGCTGAAAGAAATAATTTCAGGAATTAATAATCCAAGATGTACGGCAGTGAGGCATGGAACTGGCAGAGGAAGGATGAAAGTAGACTGAATGCTGTAGAAATGAGATCTCTAAGACGAATGTGTGGTAAAACCATGTATGATCGTGGGAAAATTTTTGAGATTCGTAAAGAATGCAAGGCTGATGTAAGCGTAGTGAGCAAGATTAAGAAAGGGACGTTTAGATGGTTTGGGCATGTAGAGCGAATGAACGAAAAAAGGAGTGTAAGGAGAATATATAAGCTGGAGACGACCGAGGAAGACATGGCACTTTCAAGTGAATCAAATACTTGAGTCGGGCCATGTCAGAAGTCGGAATAACAGAAGAGAAAGTATGAGACGTCGTATGAAAGGGAGGAATGAAACAAGAAGTGTATGCCAAGATCGAGTTGTTTGGCGGTCCGTCCTCTCTGTCTACCCCTGCGGTGAAACGGCGTGATGGTTAGTTAGTTAAATAATCCAAGTATTCATCATTCACAACTATATTGCACACTTCGCATTCTCTTTTTCAAACGCTGACTTTAGACTTACTTACATTCATCATTAACTCATTCTTCATACATACTTTGCTCCCAAGCCCACCTCTTTCAATTAGCATTAGAAGCAGAAGGAGATATCATCCTTTTTTTAATAGTTCAATATTGCTTTATCAAAAGATTTAGAATCTAATAACCCATTTTAAATATAATACAGTATATTAACCCTTATCGGTCGCTAGCTTTATAGACGTGATTCTCGGCCAGGTTGTAGACAATTTCGGAAAATGTTCGAAACGTTTTCGGTATTACAAGAATAAGATTTTTGTTAGAAATTATTTATTTTTTGAAGGATTATTACAAATATAAGTTTCAAAATATTATTTATAAGTTTTTAATGTACAATATTTTTTAAACAATCTCCAACATGAAGGAATGGTTTCCTGTTGCAGGTTTCACAGAAGTATACCTTGAGCGCCCTTGAGGTGATTTTTCACAAAAACGGCGCTATACAAGTCATCCAACTATTATTATACTGTTGTTTTTCTTCCTCCAGGCAACTTACGATTGGGAACTTGGGATGTACTAAGATGTCACTGCTAGTCTCATCACTACACTCAAAATCACTTTGAGAACAGTTTTTAAAATATTCACTGCCACTATCATCAATAAGGAAATTTGTAAAAAATTTCTTTATTCATTTTTGGGCTCAAAATATTAAAAATTAAGTACAAAAAGCAGAAAGATATCACTGAAGATGTTCATTGATTCGTTGCTGATGCTGAATTAACAAGGAATCAAGCCCGCATTTCACATAGAGCACGTTGCGTCTTGTCACCTCCCACGTGACGTACGACCGTAGTGACAAAGTGCTGTTGTCACGTGAGAGGTGACTTACGACCGATAAGGGTTAATTATATATAAAATAGGTCCTTAGGTTCGTAGTTTGGGTTTAAAGAGAAAAAACAAAAAAGTAACCTAAAAATTTCATACAAAACTCCAAGTGTGTCAGATGTGTGGCACACAGGCGAACTGTAGGGGGCAGCTGATCCCGACCTGCAGAGAGGGCTGGAGGGGAGGGAGACACAACCTATCGTTCTCTTTGCAAGGAGGAACGATACTGAAAATTAACAACTTTTGTTTGTTTTGCACGAAACACTTTTGTGCAAGCTTCCAAATTTGTACAAATCCTTTTGCATAAATTCACTCTGCGGGCCTTGTCCGTAATTGATGCGAGGGTGTGGGTCCAGTAAGTGGTGGTAGTCCGGGGGGGTTTCAGGGTCAGCGATGATCAGAAATGACGAAGAAGGCAAGTAGGTAGAACGAGATTGAGGTAGGGCAGTCGAGGGAGCAAAAGTGTTGTCGGTTTGAGAGTTGCTAGCTGACTGACGAATGGCGTTTTTCGCCCTCTATTTACACCCCAAGTCAGGCACTATCCCGAGTGCGCTGTTTGGATTTTCGCGACGCTAGTGGCATCTTTCTGTGTCGGGAGCGTCGCGAAATTTTTATCCGACAACACCTGTCTCCTTACACCGTGTTGCCTAGCTCTTTCATTTTATTTGGTCATTCTTAGCAGTGACAGGACACTCCCTGCCGCCTGCACAATATATCACAAGTTTGCACAAAACATTTGGCTAGGGAGGACCGGACCAGTTATGCAATTCAAACATCTATTTTCCGCTTGGTCCTGGCCTCGTACAAGTGCCGACGATATAATTAATTATTTTATTATCGAATACCGCACCAAACATAGCGAAAGACGCGAAGACGTCCGACACACTAAGCATGAATTTATACGCATTATTTTACATCTCCGCCGATGCAAATAGTTATTTCTTGTAATTCAGTTAAAACGAAGTGTTATTTCAATAATCTATGCGTATTAATAACAAGTCTGAATTGTAAAACCTATTATTTTTTTTATTACTCTACAAAAAAAAAAAATTTAAGTATTTCGGATTTATATTTGGCACGCGAAATATTTTTTCCTATCTTCAAAGGTATGCAGGTGTAAAATGGTTGACGAACCCTGATCTATAAATAAATCATAACACTGGGATACAAATTTGTTGGAAAAGGGGAAAAAAAACTTTTAGGGTCTTGTTTTTCAAATGTTTCACTAACCTGCCGTTAGACGTCAATCGTATTATGGCTCCATGTCAAATGACTTGATCACTCATTCTACAGATGTATTTATAATGTAATTATTACGTATTGTAGTATGAATTCGGCGACATAAGTGAAAATTAAACAGTCGAAAGTGGTTTTTAAAAATCACCATAAAATAATTACTTACGTAATTTATAGTACGGTATTCGATATAAATGTCAAACGTGTTGTATATAATATCGCGAATCTAAGACAAACCGTTGACATTCATCGAAAATTGAAGGCCAGAATCACATAATTCGAAATATTTTTGACAGTTCTAGTCAGACAAGTGAGAGAAGTACAGGTTAGGATACTACGTCAGAAGTCAGAATTAAAAAACAAAAAAATATTTTCATACATTTTCCAGTACTTTCCCATCCGAAAAATATTGTCTATGGTATGAAGCAGTATTTCTCAATGCAGGGCGCACGCCCTACTCGGGGGCAATATGAATGTTATGAAGAGCAACGTGCAAATCTATGTTGGTGCAATTTTTTGTTAAATATTTATTTTTGTTCCCGTATATTTTTATCACCTCGAATCAAACAATTTATTTTTAATAAAAAATTACAATACAATGTTATGTTTATTTTATTTTTAAGTACCTGCGAGGCATGGGACGTCAAATACATAACTTTACAGGAGAGACGAAAAACGGTTTAAAAATGGTTTATAGTGAAATCTGCTTGAGGCATACAGCGGTGCATATATGTATTTTATGGATTGGTGTAAATTAAAAATTATTGTATACAGTAATTATAGTAATTTAAAGTAGTACATGTAATTAAAATACGAGGTATTTAATAACACGTTCACGTATTGTACATTATGCAACATGTTTTTGATTATATTGAATGTTTGTTATTTATACGCCCCTGGACAAATTGAATAATAAACAATATTTCTTACGTTACTAATTCTTCTAATATTACTGATTTTCAGATTTTTTTTAAAACTCCTAGATACTAAAACCAGATAGGGAGGGAAAACGTTATTTAGTCTTTATTTCGGCGATTATGTATTCCAACTAACCAACTAACGAGTTTAAAAAAAACATGATATCAACAAATTGTGCATTTTCTCGACAACGTAATTTGGATACATGGAGACATCGAACCTTTGAAAATTGAATATTTTTATGTTTAGGTGCAGTTAAGTGGTTTCGGTGTTAGTCTGTATTTGGTGTTAAAATATTTTCTATTTCAGATCTCCCTATGTAACGTATCTAGTGTTTTTTTTTTAAATTTATTATTGTTGTTAATTTGTTGTTCTTGTGGGTTTAAAGCTGAATTCCTTCAAGAAACTTATAAAAACACAAAAAAAATATTGTAACACTAAAACATATAGTATTTTTATAAGCTACAATAATAATTTATTTTATTTCATATTCCGTATGTACACACGCCAACAAACAATTCATCTCAACATTTAAAAGCATTACATGCTAAAAGTGTTTTTTTCTAAAATATTTTAATTAAATGTATTTATATGTTTGTTGGAAACATGCAAAAATTATGAAACAAGTTTTTTTTGCAGTTTTCAGACTCGTACCGTATTTAAGCCTTTCCGTACATATCCGACTTACCCACCGTTTTACACACAGGAAGGAAGAGATAGAACAATGGGCTTGACTTTAGGAAAGGACCAGGAGGCCTTGTTTCGATAGCTCCAAATAAATCCCAATTCTGGACTGGCGGCGAAGTTGAGGAAAATGAGGTGAAGGAAGTGCTGAATAGAAAAAAGGAGGATGCCACGGAAATTGAAATATGCCTACCTAGTTCTTGGATCCTTAGAACTTATTCACCTCACTGATTACTTCACTTCTCCAGAATTGGCAGCTGCTTAGTCGCGACGATGGACACTCTTAACATCCCGCGACAAGCGTTTATATCGAACTGCAGGCACTCTCTCTCCAGTGACATATTATGGATCTGGTCAGGGTAGGAGGGGGTGGGTAGTGAACTATTTGACAATAATGCATTTTAATACGCCAAAACAAGCCTATTCTGGTTATTTTATGGAAAGGACTGTCGAACGGCTGAGTCTTTTGGCAAGCCAGTCGTATGACGGACTTTACCAACAAGCCAAAAAATCTATCAACTTTATCTATCGTTAATTCGTCATTGTCTATGCTGAAATTTCGAAATTTGACAGCTCTGTCCAATAGAGTTGCAAGTATTTGAGTGTGAGAATTTAGTAAACAGATTCGGTGTTTACAAAGTTACTTGATTTTTTAGCGGGGTCTAGATAATAAAAGGCAGCAAAGATGCCGCAAGACGAACATGCCGGGGTGGAGGAGACTCCCATGTCTCAACGCCTCACCAACGATGACTTCAGGAAGTTGCTGATGACCCCTCGCAATGCCTCTGGATCCAGTTCATCTCATCCTGCTGGCTCTGTCAGAGAGGCTGTTGCAAATGCCAGGTATATTTTCGGCTACCCTGATAGAAATAACATAAGACTATGTGGATTTTTTGTGGTTCGGGTTTTTTTTCCAAATAATTGGTACACTGATTGCAATTACATCTACTGCTCATTGGGAGGATAAAATACCAATTTATTCCTATTGCAAAGCTAATCTATTACTTGATGGAACCCGAAGGAGTTGTTTATCAGCAGACTCAAGGCGCATTTAAGTCGTTCATTGCCACAGGTTACAATTGGAACTGTTCGGGTTTAGTTTGTTATGTCCTCAAAATTCCGTTACAGCAAACCCGTTAAACAGTAAAACGATTCGGCGTCAATAATTTTTGACATGTGAGTTGGTATTCTGCGATTTACACAAGTGCAGGGCGCTTTTTGTTGCGAATTTGAATATAAACAGTGTTTACGCTTATAACATGGATTTTAAAACAGACATAACTCTGATTAAATTTATTATTTTTCTTAGTGCGATTGAGGAGAGTTGGTGGACGTCAAAGTGGGATGTTGAGGTTTCTGGATCTAAGAAACATTTGTATTTTTTTTTTATTATTAACATTTAAACCTGCTGAATTACTTTTGTAGTTTGTCAGCAGGTTCATATTGACAACATGTATAAATAATATGGTATGTTTTTAAACTATCAAACGATTTATATAACATGATGGCAAATTAACAAAGCTAATAAGAGGATTCATTATAATCCATATACCTACATCTAGTAGGTATAGGTTATACTGCGTAATATTATCTTTATATTTAAAAAGGAAGAGTAAAAAGAAAACAGAAAAAAATAACCAAGTAGTGTTAAGATACGTTAATACAATAGATTCAGTTATACATGAGTTAGAATGTAATTATAATTAGAAATGTAAATAATAAAAGCAATTTTTAAAATAATTAATTCTATTATTGACTCACCTTCTTTGTTGCAACTCATCCAGTTCAACATTCCTTGCCGTAGACTCAGAAACAATGAATTGCTTTTCCTCAATAAACATTCTACAAATTATAGGTACCATACTCCACTGTCCAGAATGTCGAGATTTGTTAACTCAAGCCAGGGCCTTGAAATTTTTGGTACCAGTCTAAATGATTTTTGTAGGGCTTAACGAAATTAGAACTCGAAGATTATCGTTTGGAATGTCTAAAATCATGGACCCTATTAAAACTTTGTTCAAGCTTTGACTTGAATATTCTCTCAAATGTATATTTTTGTCCTTTTTTGTCATTGCTTCTTTCTTTTATTATGTATGTGCTATTCTTTTTCTGTAGCTCTTGTTTATTTCATTTAGTGTTATGTATTTTGTGAAATTGAACATTGGTCCGTAAATAAAAAAAAAAATAAGTCCTCTGTATCTAATATCCACTTTCTTCGATTATACTTGACTTTAGCGGTATAATTGTAATTATTTTGAATTATCTTTGGTAATTAGTATGACCACCGGTTAGTAGCTGGTACTCACCCAGGCGTTGTGGCTTCAATTTTTCTGCTAGCTATTTGTTCAATTCCTTTGGACTTCCTCCATCTTTGCACAGGTAGCATTTTATATTTATAATGATGGTATGTAGTAAGAATTTTTCAAATATTGTCAGGTTATTCAAACCCGGAAATATTTGTATTTGGCTTTTTTTTTTTAAATTGTATTCTCATTTTTGTTAGCTAGTTTCAATCATTGAAATTTTATTGTCTATTTTTCAGCGCAATGCCGCCGCCGGAAACGGAAGATCGAGGCGAACTCCGTAGAAAGAAAAAGTCCTTCTACGCCGCTTTAAAGAAGCAGGAGGACACGAAGCTCGCCGAACTGGCGGAGAAGTACCGGGACCGGGCGCGGGAGAGGCGGGACGGGGACAATCCAGACTACACGGGGGCCGAAGGGGCCAGCGCCCCCGGGGGCGGAAGTGCCTACCGGGCCGTGGCACCCGATATCAAGTCTAGTCTGGACGCAAAGGAGAGGAGGAGACAGATGATTCAGGTTAGAAGATAAAATGATCACCTAATATTAACAAAACGTAGAAAGAATGCTAGATGATGCCAATTATGCCCCAGTGGAAGTGACTCAGAGGCAGATCACAGACGGAAGACTAGAAGCGAATGACGAGGGCCACAGCCAGTGGAAAACATTTGTAGGGGAGGCCATATCCCTCCCTGGGATGTAGCGCCATGGTGATAATTAATATCAATGACATGTTTTCTGATTCTAGTTGCTGTATGTTCATATGAATTATTGACATTCCTTGAGCTTAATATTTTATTAGGTATATGTTTTTTCATTGCTTTTGTAGTCTGCTAATGCAAGACGTACAATGAATGATTAAACTGTAACTTCTATACGGGTATTTAAGAAAATATATAATATTTGAAAAAACAAAAATCCTAAAGCTATAACCTTTTAATTCTATATGAAATATGTACTGGAATTTTAGGCAAGACTTTAAAAATTTTCTTCACTGGTTTTCAAACTGCATTTATTTTCAGACATTTTTGTATGTATATCATAGAATTGAAAAGATTTCGGTTTGAGGATTTTAGTCTTTTGAAATTAACTATCTAACCGTCTCGCCATTTCGCCGCAGGGGTGGGTAGAAAGGACGGACCGCTAAACAACTCCATCTTGGCACACACTTCTTGCTTCATTCACATTCATACATCGTCTCATACATTCTCTTCTATTATTCTGACTTCTGACATGGCCTGACTCAAGTATTTGATTCACTTGATCGTGCCATGCCTTCCTCGGGCTTCCTCGTCCCCGGCTTCTTCTTCCATTCAATTCGCGTCATATATTCTTACATTCCTTTCTTCATTCATTCGCTCTACATGCCCAAACCATCTATGTGTCCCTTTCTTAATCTTACTCATTACGCTTACATTAGCCTTACATTCTTAACAAATCTTAATATTTTTCACTCGATCATACATGGTTTTACCACACATTCGCCTCAGAGATCTCATTTCTACGGCATTCAGTTTACTTTCATCCTTCCTCTGCCAATTCCACACCTCACTGCCATACATCAGGGTTGGTATCAACACTCCATTGTGGACTGCTAGCTTCGCTTCTTTGGACAACTTTGTTAGCGCCAACCGCGTTCAGTCCTCCGTTAATGCAGTTTCTTTTGAAACCTTCTATATTTTCCTAACTACCCGTATAGAATTTACAGACAAATCATTTGTAGTATTACTTTAGTTAGGAAACTACAAACTAATGTTTATGGCCATTTTTGAGTGCTGGTCCTTAAACTAAATATTGCAGCAAGTGAATTCCAACTTTTGTAACAAAGGCAAGAGATAATTTTTTTTTTTTTGTATATTCCATCGCATTCATTTATTCAACTAATCACTCTACGTGTTTTTGCTTGCAGGAATCCAAATTCTTGGGAGGAGACATGGAGCACACCCACTTGGTGAAGGGGCTGGACTACGCGCTGCTGCAGAAGGTCAGATCGGAGATAGTCTCCCGGGAGACGGAGCAGGAGCTGCAGCTCGAGGAGTTGGCCAATGGGCAGGATGAGGAGCGCAAGGAGAAGGAAGAGGTTAATAATTATCAAATATTTTATATAAGGATAGACAAGAACAAAATACATAAAAAGTAATAAGTGTTATAATATATTGAGCGGCATTATTATTGTGAATTGCTATTGGGACGCATCTGATCATTTGAATACCTGACTTAAATAAAGCACTAAGTGCCAAAACTGTTGAACTGAGATATAGAGTTTTTATTGAATAAAAACATGAATTGTTAAGAAATATTTTTTAAATTATTTTTTAACATTACATTAGATTTTTTTTTATGAATATGAAAGATTAAATTATGATATAATTGAAATTAAAGATATATCTAATTTAGTTTTGAATTTACAGAAGGCGTTAAGTGTCATGACTCATTTTATGAAAAACAGATCTAAGTGCCTCGTGAGAAGTTACTAAAAAGGGCTATGTGTAGCCAACTCGGTCATTGAGCTATTGGTTCTTCGGTCATTTTATTACTAAACACGCCGAATGTCTAGCGGCACTTAGTGCTTTTTATGAGAAATCACACCCGGTACATACGACTTGTCCGTTTTTGAATATTTCCATATCGTGTATTGCCATAAATAATTTTTGTGGCACTCGAGTCTTTATTTAGGGTATTGGCAATAGCACAAGAACCATTTCTACATATTTACTTTAAATTTTGATTTTTTGGCACTCTGTACTTTTTTTTAATTCGGGTATTCATTTTAGAAAAATATTGTGTCATGTACATTGTGCAATTAAAATATGTCAAATAGAATTAGTCTGATCTCTTCAGATGGGTGAGAGCAGCAGAATCGGCAAACAGGAAACATTTAACTGATTTTCAATAGCTTCGTCCACACGATGCGAGGCAGGCGAACGAGGCACGCAAACGAGGCAACATATACTTCGAACCATGTGGACATGTGCACTCGAGACGTTTCCGTATGGCACGAGGTGTGTGCTGCTAGGCTTCCTTGTACGCCTGCTTCGCGCAGTGGTGATGAAGCTAATGCCATGTCATGAATAACTTGACTTGTGATATCATTCTTGCTTTTTTTTATCCACAGGATGAAGAAATGGAGTTCAAAACGAAAATAGGAAAAGATGTTTATAAAACACTGGCAGCTCACAGGTATGAATGACCAATTATTTGTACTTTTTTACCATCAAGGTTATTTATAATTCGGAAATATTTGCTTCTATAATCACAATATAATAGAAGTGGGTTGTTCCACCTTATGTATACGAACTCGATTCCTCGGACTCAGTCCTTCATTCCTTTCGGTCTGCCATTTCCGCCGAATCCGGTGGAAGGATAGCAGACATCGTTCCGCCGTTTCCTCCGAATCCGGTTTAATGATAGGAGTTAGGAGGATAAATTCTGTCAATTTTCTGATTCCGGAAGCAAAAATCGCATGTATTGCATTATTGAATAGGGTCGCTTTTCGTTTATAACTCCGACTGCTCTGGAGTGTTTCTGATACTGTAACCAAAAATCGCACATATTGTATCTTTGAACACGCTCGCTTTTCATTTGTAACGCCAACTGCTCTGCTGTGTCTCTGATTCCGGAAGCAAAAACCCCACGTATTGCACTATTGAATAGGGTCGCTTTTTGTTTCTGACTCTGATCCAAAACCTTTATCATTCCTTGAATGTGAGTCCGGAACGAGTGAATTCAGTTTTGCGAACTCGGAGTGAGTTAAATGCCTTCGGAATTGGATTCATTGGACTCAGTCCGGGTGGAACGACTCTCCTCTACAATGTAATAATTGACATTTGATAACCGATAATTTGACCGGTCAGTGGCTGAGTTGGCATCGCGTTTGGGTCTCACCCAGGCGTCATGAGTTCAATTCTTCGGCTGGCTAAGTCGTCCATCACGACACAAGCAACATCTTCATCTTACTTTGATGGTAGTAGGAGATTTTCAAATATTGTCAGGTTATTCGTAACCAGGGAATATTTGTCTTTTAAAAAATTATTAAAAAAAATAAAATTGTAAATTATAACACCTTGCTGAATTACATATTTGAAAATTTGCATTTTTTTTTTTTTTTCTTTTTCAATACTTTAAAAGTTATCACTACTTTTTTTTTTTTTATTTTTTTTTTATATTAATACCGCACAAGAGTCCCAAACTGCTCCCAACCGTCTGGAGCCAGTGAGACTATGGCATTCCCAATTAGGGAATGTTGTGAGGCTGAAGGTATTGGGGAGGGGAAGGAGAAGGGGAAGAGGAAGGTGGGGAATAATACCTGGCTATTCAGATCTGGTCACCAAACACGGCTAAAAGCCATTTCAAGCAACGTTTCAATTCTGAATGGTGGTCTTTCACCAGGGCGATACTGAGAGTATCTTCCACTCTGGAATGTGCGCAAATATACTATATATTATTTTTAAATGAATTATTTGTGAAACAACACAAATTAATTAAATAAAAATTACTTGCGCGCGCCGGGATTTGAACCCGCGACCTTCGGATTCGTAGTCGAGAGCCTTACCCCTCGACCATGGAGGCCGTCATTCCATTTGAAAGAACATTAAGTCTCTAAGAGGGTGTTTCACTTCAAATGACAAATCATACACTGTACACAAAAAATGCAATAAAAGGTTGCGAAAATCAAGATTTAACACAAACATCACCTTTCAAAATACAACATGGCTACCTCCTGAATGAGTAATTAAAATCTAACTAAAAAAATAACATGCAAAGCCAGCATTGGAAAACAAAAACTGGCAATATGCTTGACAGCTGATTTCAGGTTGAGAATCGACTTGAACAGGAACCTTTCAAATGTCAAAATTTCAAAATGGAGCTGATTGTCAATTTAATAATTCAATAATCATCAAATGTGATATAGTTTGAAACAACGTTTTGGATGTTTTTCCAGATCAAAGCACGTAGAGCGCAATGAGCTGTTCATCCCCGGCCGCATGGCTTATATCATGGAGCTGGAGGAGTCGGCCGAATGGGACATCCCGCTGACGCTGATGCGGAGTAGGGCCGAGCTGCCCAACGCTGACAAGGGTCACCACTCTGCGCCGGCGCTCACCAACAACGATATCGTCATCAACAAGCTGGCGCAGGTGCTGGCCTACCTGAGGCAGGGCGGGCGGCACAATAAGAAGGCTAAGAAGAATAAGGTAATAATGAAATGAAAACATCATTGCAACAGGCTCTGATGTATGTAGTGACATTGGTGTAATTCTTGATGGTGAACTGTGTACATATCGTCGGTTTGCAAGAAAGTGACTCATCTAAAAATTCATAATTTTCTAAATATCTGAAAAAATTTACTCTGCAAGCAATAATCTTCGATGTGGCAGAATAATACTTCTGTACCATTCCTACTTCCCGCTAGAGTAGGAATGGTACTGCAGATAGTACACAATTTGGCAGTCACCTCTGGTCTGGAGTCCCAAAATACCTGAAACAAACCCTTGACCTTGTACAGAAACGGGCGATCTGTTTGATAGATTCCACTATCTTAACAAACGGATTGCAATCGTTAGAGGACAGACGTCAGGTGGGAATGCTGTTCTACCGGTATTTCAATGGAAGATGCTCTGATGAACTAGCATCATTGAATCATTGATCCCTTCAGCGTCAGTGCATACCGGGAAACACTCCAAACGCGCTCCCAACATCTGTGCACGGTTGACATTTGTCAAAATAGAACAGGTCATTTCTACGACTCATTCTTGTGTTCATCAGCTTGGCTGTGGAATGATTTGCCGGCCTGTGTTTCCTCTCTCCTACAAGATGGGTCTATTCAAAACCCATGTTCACTCCTTCCTATCCTCAAAAAAACCCTCCATACAGCATCCTCAAAGATGACATAATTGAATTAATGTGCGAAGTTAATGTTAAAAAATAAAATGGTGTCAGTATTCTTATTTGGAGAATTTCTCCAACGGTTTTCAGTAATAATTCCACATTGGTTATTAATAATTGATACGGAATCGTGGAAGTGAACGCACATTGATTTTCAGTGAAAACGTCACATTTCGCATTGAATCGATGTTTTTATAAACGTTTTCGCTACAATAATGTAACATTTTGACTTGTTTCAGTATTACTTATCCAAAATGTTTACCAAGAACAATGAAATAAGTCAAAACAAGAAAGAAGATAAATACAATACACGTTATATTATTAGAATTCCAAGCTACATTCGCTGTTTGGAAGAAAAGTGCATTTTTTCGACAATAGCTGAGTAATGACCAATTTAAAAAAAATAATCTATATGATTTCCTGAGAAACGAACGTTTTTGAGTTATGTCGGTGTTCTTACGAACCGATGATATATACATATACAGTAATATCTGTTTTAACACAGTTTTGAAATAACACGGTCAACACAGAGTAATGATAATATCCATTCTTATTAGAATCCTAGATTTTCATCAACCCCATTCATACACTACACAATAATAGTGCAGAAACAAACAATAATGTTTTTTTGTTTTTTTGACATCCCGGTGTGATTTTCATACAATAGAACCTATCTCCCATTTTCCTATGTACAGTATTTTTTATACATTTCTTTTACTCGGTATTCTGTGTATATTTTATAATTCCGTATTTATCATTGTATACATACATTTTATAAAGCAGCTTTACTTTGCCTATGTCCGGGACCATTTGGAGTTCGCATCGGTTGTATTGTCTGCATTTTACGAAAAAACTTTTTTTTTTTTTATGCGTTTGTATGTACTCAAAAAATAGCAAACATTCTGACTAGTGGTTTTGTCATCGAAGTGACTTAAATGTCTGCGGAACTGAATGCAGTAGTTGTTAATGGCGGTCAAAAGAAACCAGGCTAGCAGACTGTCATAGATTGCTAGTAGCAGTCCACAATGAATTTCTGAAAGCGACCCTAATGTATGGCTGTGAGGTATAAACAATATTCAACCGTCAATACACGATTTTAACAACAATTTTTTTGTTTTTCCCAGGACAAATCTGGTAAATTGCTGAAGCCCCAGGATGACTCCATCTACGGTGAGCTAGGAGACTATGTCCCTGCCAAAGACGGCGGGAAGAACCCGTACCGGGACAACAAGGACCGGGAGAGGAGCCGGGACGATGACAAGAGGAAATCCTACTTCGATAAACCACTTGAGAAAGAAAAAGAAGATGGTAATTGGTTTTACTTTTTTATTTTTTTTTTCTGAACCTCTTAAATTAGTCCTTTAGAGCCTTTACTCGTGCTAAAAACTACGTATTTTGTAAAATACAACATGACTGAAGTATTTATGCAATGCTGATGACTTTTCTGTTTCATTCCTCCTACAAACTTGTTCATAGAACAGATTCGTTCCTTAAAAAGAACCTCCGGACTTCTCTTGTGGGGTCGACTTGCTCATCATTTGCCACTCTTTGAATTTTAGGAAGCCATTGTAGCTTTCGCTTGTACTTATACCATAATTTCTCACTCATCAAATGAATTACACACTTATACATTCATCATTAATGGTTTAGTGGTTCCGGGAGCGCGTGTGCGGGCGGCCTCGTTGCTGTCCAAGCTGGCTGCCGAGCCTGAAGGCTACGCAGAGTGTTACCCGGGTCTGCGCGAGATGGACGACGCCATCGACGACTCGGATGACGAGGTGGACTACAGTAAGATGGATATCGGGAACAAGAAGGGACCCATCGGTTAGTTACTTTTTTACATACTTATTTAACTTTGTGCAAATTTAACGGGAGATGATTTAAAAGCAAATTAGGTGCAGAGTGCTGAACCAGAAGAATAGCAAAAGGGTATTAGAGATGCTGCATACTTTGAGAGGAATATTCTAAGAAGAAACTTTGATGGACGAGGTACAACCATGATCTATGTCCGTTCTTTAAAGAACCAACAATAAAAAGTTTCATAAAACTGGGACCACTCCACTGAGCCAACCAACAAAGAGGCTTTTTTTTTAAAAACTTTGTCCATAACAGACTGTGTCCATCTATTATGCACATGAACAAACAAAAATACATTTCAGCATAGAATGACAAAAATTAAGAAACATATTTGCATATCTCTTGAAACCTTCTAGGTTTATATTGACGAAATCAAGAGATATGTTATTTAGCAGCACCATACCCCATGTCATGGTGTGCTGAACCAACACGTTCATTCTGCCATGTGGCATGCATAGAGATCGTTGTTTGGTACAAAGAACTTATAGCACTCGAGGAGGAATGGACTTTCTATCAAATTGTGTATGATTTTGTACACTTACTGCAAGGGTCCACTCCTAGACCCGAGACTTCGGTAGAGCATCTCAGAGAGCAAATCTTTGTGGTGCATAAATTGCGGTACTCACCGTGTATTCTCATATATAAATAAATACCTGAGAATTTTTTATTGTGTTTATTTCAATATTTCAATATATTTTTTCCGGTAAGAGGCCCGTACAGCAGAAGCGTGCTCTACTTTGGACCTTATGATGCAGTTGAACATAGAAGTCATGGCTTCGGGTTTAGTAAACTGTTTGCTAGATCTTATAATAAACCCTAATAGTTTGTAGCACGATGTAGACAGCTGCAATATATGGTCTGAAAACGTAAGTTAGGTCCTTGATGGAGTTTACAGATGACTATATATCTTTCCTTATTTTATAGATAAACTAGCTGATGTGTACCTGGCCTTTTATGGAATTTTTTTTAATAAAGTTATGAAGTTGTGAATTCTTACTTGTCATTCGGGTGCCATAATTCGTTTAACAGCGAAAGTAATGTCTTGTGACGACTATTACTATCTCTAAACAAAGAAAAAAAGAAACATTCATTAAGTTTTATTTCATTCGAAACATTTATTTTTTCAAGTTTTTAAGTAGGTACCTACTTGTGTTTTCCATTTTTTAAATATTCTACCCAAACAAACCTTCTTCTTTTGAATATGTAATCTGTGGCTATCCTCATTACAACATGGCGGGTTCAATGTTTCTCATACTAATTTTAAAACGTTATAGCAACAGTTTTACATATTGTATTTCATTCAAACTACTCTCTAAACCTTCCTGGCACTAATAAGAACAAACTATGCTATTTTCAGCAAAACCGGTTGAGTAATTTTCTAGAAAATCAAGGACACACAGACAAACATTAATTTTTGTATATAAAGGTGTATATTTATATATATTTACTTATTTGCTACCGGTTTCGACGCATGCGATGCTAATAAATAAAAATTAAGTAACAAATGAACATTGTGAATAAAACTCTTCAAAACAAAATTATATGTTCATTGTTAATAAATAAATAGATAATTTCTAATGAACTCTCGTCTTTCACTGTATTAGATTTTTAAGAAATTAATTTGCATTTTACGACAAGCTAATGATAAATTCTCGAAATCCACTTTTGGTAGCAGATTCAGTTGAAAACCTTACCTGTAAAAGATTGTCACATGTTCATCTGGTGTACAAATCTGGATCGTCGTTGACGTCATTCAACAACTCCTGAGCGATACTAATGCGACGTTGCTTTTGCTCAAAATTTAGCAATTTCGGAACAAACTTCGCTGCCACACGTTTCATGCCGAAAACATCCGAGAAAATTGTATGGCATGTGCCGATTTATATATCAACATCCTCTGCAACTTCCCTAATAGTGTAATTATATAATAAATCGACGATTTTCCAAAACCATTTTCTTCACTGTTTCGATGTTTTCTTCGCTTGTTGACGTGGTTGCAACTCCAGGACGCTCATCGTCATTAACATCTTCTCGGCCTTCTGTAAAGCGCTTGTACCACTTATAAACACTTTTTTGAGACAAAGTAGACTCGTCGAATGCCACAGTCAACATTTTAAGTACGTTGGAGCACTTTATTCCATTTTTAACGCAAAATTTAATACATATTCTTTGATTCATTTTTTTCAAAAGTAAAAATCAACGAACTCTCAAAAACGTGACTAACCTTTCCAGTTGTCAAAATCAAACCACTAATCCAAAATGGCTGATAATGCTAACATATGACAAACATATGTGTACCAACATAACAAAAAATTTCGATAATCGAATGTACACAGCCTGCGAAAATTCAAAATTCACCTTTTCTTTTGAACAAACTCGTATTTTATAGATAAATTTAGTAGGGTTTTTTGATCGTGTTTATGTCATACATTTTTTAGTGTTAAAATAAAGTTTGTTTTCTTCAGCCCACTTGGTTACTGCATCCAGTTCCAGTTGTAATTTAAGACGATCGTCGCTGTTGAAAATTTTCAATTTTCATAATAACATGTGTAGGAAGTGTTTAGGTACCTAAATTTAAGTGAAGGAACAGTGCGGAGGTGATTTCAGCCTGCAATTAAAACAGCACAGGTATTTCCCTACCTCTTCCCCTTCTCCTTCCCCTCTCCAATACCTTCTGCCTCACAACATTCCCCAATTGGGAATGCAATAGTCTCACTGGCTCCAGATGGTTGGGAGCAGTTGGGACTCTTGCTCGGTATTCATATAAAAAAAGAAAGCACAATTTTTATTTTTTCTCTGTAAATTTACATTGAATGTAAACTTCACCACAGGTCGCTGGGACTTCGATACGCAAGAAGAATACTCTGCCTACATGAACCAGAAGGAGGCCCTACCCAAGGCAGCCTTCCAGTACGGACTGAAGACCATGGACGGAAGGAAGACCAGGAAGACCAACCGAGAGAAGAACGACAAGGCGGAACTCGACCGCGAATGGCAACAGGTTTGTGAAATTTCACAATCATTACAACCCATAAATAAGGATGATTGTTCAGTACCATAGATAATAGAAACAATGGGAGATACGCCACGGAAGCACACTGACGGTCACCAAGCTACGACCAAATTGCATGAACTATCAAGGCGGGTATGCAATGAAAATTTGCAGTTTGTGTTTAAGTAGAAACAGGCAAGGTGCCACTTTACATAGATGCGATCTACAGTAGTCTGGGTGAAAGATGTTGGTGATACTCTTGTGCACCCGGTTTCATACCAGTACTGGTCCATGATATACAGTATAACTCCTATTTGAATACCCGAATTATCCCCAAATCCAGGGGTTGTAGTTCACTTGTATAGTTAGGAGGAAAAAATGCCAACTGAATGTTCCTCAAAGTCAAGTTTGTGGGGTGAGCCGGGCACCTATCGAGGAATAGCAATATTTTTCGATTTTTTACTCCCATCAAAGCGTCTAATGCAGTAAGCTGCTTTTCAAATAAGATTGATGTCATCCAGATTTTTTTATTGGCTGCATATTTTGTCAGCAATGTTCTGACATTTTTGAAGAAGCGGGGTTTTGCAGACTTCCCAATCACTAACGGGGAAGCTTCTCACTGCCATCTGAATTTGTAATCAAGAGAACAGTGAGACGTACCTTGCTTAATTTTCCTCCATGACAGGCTTCACCCTTAAAGCCGAAAGTCTTACAAGGTAGAACGTTGAATAACAGCCCAGTCTCATCGGCATTGAAAATATCTCTGGGTGCGTAGTCTGCAATTAATGTAGGCACATCTGTCTGCTTCCAATCTTCAGCAATGTCAACACTTAGCGATTCTCTGCAAATTGGTCTGTAGACCACATTGTGCCTCTTCTTAAAACGATCTATCTATCCATTTGATGCAGTAAATCCTTCAATAGTTAATCGATTCACGATACGCAGTGCCTTTTCACGAATGATTGTACCGCCAACGGGAATATTACTGGCCCGCGCACTGACCAACTATTCATTTAAAATCTCCTCCATTTTTTCGTACTTCGACGCTTTAATATACATACGTTTTTTCGCCCCGGGTTCACATTGAATAGCGCTTTTTTCAATAGATTCACGGTTTTTGATGATTGTGGCCAAAGTAGTAATGGGTATTCCTAAATTTCGGGCCAGCAAAGCGAGTGAGCCAATGTGTTTATTCACTTTTTCGAGAATGTTCCTTTTCTCTTGCACTGACAAAGCTTTCCTTTGGTTAGACATTATGTGTTTGAAAGAATGAAGAGGTAAAAATGAATAATAATCGAACCGAAAGCAATATGAAATAAGTATACCGCAAACTTGTAACCCGTAAGACTGATGATAGACCGTGCGCCGTTCTAAAGACATGGAGTTTTCCCTCCAATCACCTTACGCCGTTCGAATGTCACGACTCAATCATTGTCAAGCGCGCGTAACTTGCATATTTTGAATATTTCCAACGTAAATCACGGGAAAAAAAACGGAAATGCGGGTATTAAATGTACTGAAATACCTCGGGACTGAAAAATTTACACGCAATTGCCGGGAAAACGTGAATTCTGGTCACGTAAACACGAGGTTATACTGTATTAATAATAGTTTAGTTTGGGAGGCGGGTGTGGGTACCACCGCCTCGGGAAACATTTATTGGATGAGCAACACTTCTGCCATAGGTTACCCCAAGTGGTTCGCTACGTTTGGTGACTTAGCAGGGGTGCCCGGGTTATTGGGGTGAGGTTTGTCCAGGTCTTGGCGGCGGATACGTTTATCCACCAATTGCGTGGCGGGTCGAATCGGGAGAGACCGGTATAGGGAGACTCTTTGACCTCTCCGGTCGGACTCTCTCGACACAACTTTGCGCTGCAGTGGGAGGGGTAGATTCGCACGCCAGTCATTCCTAGACAAATTGACCGTCAGATTCCTACTCACCACAAAATTTCTTCAGGGTATCCTTTGTGGAGTTAATGCTAAAAAAAAATAAGCTATCTCTTTACATAGATGCGATCTACAGTAGTCTGGGTGAACGATGTTGGTGATACTCTTGTGCACCCGGTTTCATACCAACACTGGTCCATGACATACAGTATAACCCCTATTTGAATGCCCGAATTATCCCCAAATCCAGGGGTTGCAGTTCACTTGTATAGTTAGAAGGAAAAAATGCCAACTGAATGTTCCTCAAAGTCAAGTTTGTGGGGTAAGCCGGGCACCTATCGAGGAATAGCAATATTTTTCGATTTTTTACTCCCCTCAAAGTGTCTAATGCAGTAAGCTGCTTTTCAAATAAGATTGATGTCATCCAGGCTTTTTTATTGGCTGCATATTTTGTCGGCAATGTTCTGACATTTTTGAAGCAGCGGGGTTTTGCAGACTTCCTAATCACTAACGGGGGAAGCTTCTCACTGCCATCTGAATTTGTAATCAAGAAAACAGTGAGACGAACCTTGCTTAATTTTCCTCCGTGACAGACTCCACCCTTGAAGCTGAAAGTCTTACAAGGTAGAACATTGAATAACAGCCCAGTCTCATCGGCATTGAAATATCTCTGGGAGCGTAGGCTGCAATTAATGTAGGCACATCTGTCTGCTTCCAATTTTCAGCAATGTCCAAATCAACACTTTGCGATTCTCCACAAATTGGTCTGTAGACCACATTGTGCCTCTTTTTAAAACGATCTATCCATCCATTTGATGCAGTAAATCCTTCAATATTTAGTCGATTCGCGATGCGCAGCGCCTTTTCACGAATGATTGTACCGCCGATGGGAATATTACTGGCCCGCGCACTGACGAACCATTCTTTTAAAATCTCCTCCATTTTTTCGTACTTCGACCCTTCGATGTACGAGTACATACGTTTTTTCGCCCCGGGTCCGCATTGAATAACGCTTTTTTCAATAGATTCACGGTTTTTGATGATTGTGGCCAAAGTAGTAATGGGTATTCCTAAATTTCGGGCCAGTAAAATGCGTGAGCCAACGTGTTTATTCACTTTTTCGAGAATGTTCCTTTTCTCTTGCACTGACAAAGCTTTCCTTTGGTTAGACATTATGTGTTTGAAAGAATGAAGAGGTAAAAATGAATAATAATCGAACCGAAAGCAATATGAAATAAATATACCGCAAACTTGTAACCCGTAAGACTGATGATAGACCGTGCGCCGTTCTAAAGACATGGAGTTTTCCCTCCAATCACCTTACGCCGTTCGAATGTCACGACTCAATCATTGTCAAGCGCGCGTAACTTGCATATTTTGAATATTTCCAACGTAAATCACGGGAAAAAAAACGGAAATGCGGGTATTAAATGTACTGAAATACCTCGGGACTGAAAAATTTACACGCAATTGCCGGGAAAACGTGAATTCTGGTCACGTAAACACGAGGTTATACTGTATTAATAATAGTTTAGTTTGGGAGGCGGGTGTGGGTACCACCGCCTCGGGAAACATTTATTGGATGAGCAACACTTCTGCCATAGGTTACCCCAAGTGGTTCGCTACGTTTGGTGACTTAGCAGGGGTGCCCGGGTTATTGGGGTGAGGTTTGTCCAGGTCTTGGCGGCGGATACGTTTATCCACCAATTGCGTGGCGGGTCGAATCGGGAGAGACCGGTATAGGGAGACTCTTTGACCTCTCCGGTCGGACTCTCTCGACACAACTTTGCGCTGCAGTGGGAGGGGTAGATTCGCACGCCAGTCACTCCTAGACAAACTGACCGTCAGATTCCTACTCACCACAAAATTTCTTCAGGGTATCCTTTGTGGAGTTAATGCTAAAAAAAAAAAGCTATCTCTTTTGTTTCTTTTATCTTATCTATGCTTAAAACAGTCTCATTGACAACATGGTATTTCCATTACAAAAACTTCAATTCTATTGATTGATAAGATATTCTCCGTCGGCTGGGAAAACCAAACATCAAAAACCTTTCACCGTTATCAGCTTCATCATAAGTTATCAGTTAAATCGCAGATAGGAAAATTACTGGCGAAATCAAAGAAAGAAATGGGATTGCGCCTTATTATAAAAAGACTTATCGATTTACACTTAAATGTGGTTGAGCGTACACAAATGCTGAATATTTTTTTGCTGAAGTTTGATTTTGCAGCCTTTATTTGTGGTTGAATACTGAATATTTCCTTTAGTCAATTGTAAATTGTCCTAAATGCCAAACCATAAAATGTGTACAGAATAGCGAATTTAGAACAATAAATGTTTATCAATTTTAGTTGCATCGATGAAACGCATGTAATGATATATACTGGTATGTGTAGAATGTAAAAAATCCTAGACGATGGATTTCAAAGAAGTAAAGCATTTAAAGTATTATTTTGTTTGAGGACTATCTGAGAAGTTTATGATTCTTTAGAAGGGAGAATTTTTAGCGTTTGGCGTTTGGGAAAAATGAATTTTTTGAATAAGTAAGAAAGTATTGCATATTTTTCATTTAGAATTATACTGAAAATGTAGGAAATTACATAGAGAATCGAATGGTGCAATAACGAATTTCGAAAAATTGGCATTTGGGATAGTTTAGAATTTTTTTTATTTTTTTTTATTGTATAATATTAATTATATACAGTGGGAACTTATACCCGCTAAGCCACTGCAAGTAGCTTGTCAGCAGGAGTTTATTTCAACAATATAATATAATACAACAATAAATTACAATCATCATACAAATGTAGGGCAAAATTATTGTATTTAGGCGCATGCATCTTGTGCTGTACATAAGTTGAAATAAAAAAAATTTAAGAGAAAAAATAATGGTAAAAGCATTACAGATTTGTTATTGAGATACTAGAGTCCAATTAAATATGAAGATGATTTATACCAAAAAAGAAAAACAGGGACCCCCCATTTCCCCTATGCCTATCCCTATCCCTACCCCTACCATTACCCCCCCCCACCCTTAAACCTTCTCCAGACAACACGGATTATTTTGCAAAAAACCGTGCGTAAATCGGTCCAGTAGTTTATTTAGTCTATAGCGGATACACAGACAAACATTGCCTTTCATATATATATAAAATAATAATAGATGTAGATAGATACATATGTAGAATTATACATAGTATTATGATTTGACCTGTAACAAAAATGTTCTGCCTTAATTTGTGTGTTATTTTTTGTTTTTCTTTTTCAGATTCAAAATATTATCCAGAAGAGAAAGACTCCCAAAGAATCAGCGGGAGGCGGCGATGAACCAGAGTTTAAAGTACCTAAATATTGAATGTGATATATTATCATTGCAATATAAAGCATATTATTTGTGTTTTCTTTCCCCGCGTGTATATAATATTATGTATATTAAATAAGTGTGACAAAATATACGGTCTTTCATTGAACCCTATTGTAATATCTGTTAACTTATTGTTTTAATACTTTGCTGATGAGAATGCCATCTGTGTTTTCCACCAGACAATAGACAGTGCTCATGGTAATTTGCAAAAATACATACCAGCGCATGCGTACCAGAACCGCACTGTCTATACATAGTTCTCTTCTATAGCAAACCAAAAGAATCTGTACGCCATTCTCATCTCTTCCCCGGGTCTGTCTGCAGAGATTTTTTCTGTTAAACGTCAGCAGTTGTGAAAGTGAGGAGTATAGAAACAAAGACAGCAGTGTCCCAGCTAAGTATGAAATGCAATTGGATAAAGAAAATTAAATAGTTACTTTGCAACATACATTTTTGACAAAATCAGATTTAAAACAAACCCGGCAGTGTCGATAACATTTCAAAACGAAACCGGAAATAACCAAATGAACCGATCAGAAAGCAAAAAATTGCTTTTTTCAAGATGGCATTCCATTTCTAACGTTTCCATAGCAAACATGGCAATGTCCTGCTGTAGAAAAACTAATAATTTTTTAAAAAGAAAAACACTTAGATTCATAAAAAAAATAAAAACACATAAATATTGAGGGAGAGTTAACGCCACCATGTATAATTTTTATAATATGACATTAAACAATAGTATTCCATACAAAGTGCCAACTATAAATATTCTAAATAGGTTGTTAGGTACTTAGTTTAATCTTAAAAAAAAAAAGATAATGCCCAAATTAAAAACTTAACAACCTATTTAAAAAATCCTAACTCAGTTATCATTTCGGACAAATGTCATGCAACATTAAAGATGGCGATAATGATTGTTCAATATTTACGCGTTTTTATGTAAAAAAAACTTGAAAATGAAGTGTATTATTTTGCATTTCTGCATATGAAGAAGATCTATCAATATTTTGATGACTTTGTTGCTATCACCTCAAGTGAATTCTTTTTCTTGTGTCGTTTTTATCTACACAAAATTTTCTTTGGATCCCAATCTAATTAATTCAAAGATTCATTCGGATTCACTGCATCACCACCCTTGCTTGCAAAATTTTTATTCTGTATTCTTTTTTGCAATCGATTTATTTATCTTATAATCTAAAATATTAATCTTGTGATTTTATCAAATGTTAAATAATAAATGTTAAATAATCGACCGTTTTGAAAATTTGATTACAGGTCACATTTACAGCCGTTCTCCCCAACTTTTCGAATGATCAATCTGAGCCGCCGATCAGCCAAGTGTTTTGTTTAGTATTCGCTTTATTCGTCTCCAAACATTTTTTATCTTTGAACTTCCTAAATTGTCTATGAAGAACTCGCCCATTTCTATGGAAAATATAATTGTACCCCCACACGTTCATAGTCAATAAAATGACATCAAAGTAAAAACTTTCAATGTTAAATTAACATAGACGATCTAATTTTCTATTTATTATGAATACATATTACTTGTCTTAAATATTGTGATCCAAACACCAACATTTTATATTTAAAAACGTATATGTTAAAAATAAAGTGTTAGCTTGACTTTTACTAAAATGCCGCGAAAACGGAAGTAGACTTTTTTGACGTTTGTCTTTCGTGCGTTCTTTCAATTTTCAATCAATAATTGTCAATAATATTTTCATCGTTGCTGTCTTCATATTCGCTGTCCATACCCGCTATTGGTATTACATTAAAATATCTTCATTTTCGCTCTCCATATTCAAAATTGTCAATACACAATAGATACAAAAAATAGTTCGCGAAACGAATGACATTTGACCATAGATATCTATGACATTTGACGTTTACGCTGTCATTTGACACTCTGTTGACACTTTTTATAACCAGTCTTTTACTGAGGAGAACTTCAATCCACAAAAATCGATAACTTAAGATGATCGTAAGTTTGACTGAGAATTTCGTTGGGAAAGGCGAATTTGTGCATTTGAACAGTGCTGAGGCAAAATTTCGGCTCAGCAGTTGCTCAGTAAGGTTGGGAAGAACGGCCGTTAAGTTTTTAGATAAGCAAAAACAATTAAATACTTAAGAGTTCCTTTATTTATCATTTTTAGTACAGTATTATATTTACATGATGCGCAATGCACTGTAAAGTTATACTTTTTGCAGTACATCGCAGTTAGCTACACACAACACCTATGATTGAAAATCGTTTCCTAACATTATGATATGGAGAAGTGGACTTTAGCTAAAAAGTATTTTAAAATACACAAAAACAATCATGTTTAATTCAAGATATGAATGAATGCCTTGAATTGAACTACTATATAGTTTATATTTTAAATGCTATAAGAAGGCCACTTAATATTTAGGTTACTTATTAGAAGTAACCACAAAGGCGAGAGGAGAAAGATAGGAAAATAACACAAAGAAAATTAGGGGGACCGGCGTCGCAACGCTACTAAGATAAGCGAAAAGCAAATACATACATAAATTAGTTCATAAGTCACCAAAATGATGATTTGAAAGTCTTAATTCATGAACAATGAGGAACTCCAGTGAAAAATAATATGACTTAAAAAAAACAAGTTTTATGATACATAATTGTATGTAGAATTTATAAATCGTTCCTTAAAAGTGTAAATAAAAAATCATCTCATCAAAACGCCCTGTTATGTTGGTACCATTGCATTTGGAACATCTGTCGTCACGGATCTCAGCTGTACATAATCTTATTACTTATGTTTAGTTATGGTTTACTATGAATAGAATAGAAAATTATGTACGGTAAAGCTCATCCTTGTTTTGAAAAT
Organism: Halesus radiatus; assembly: GCA_022606495.2. Classification (NCBI taxonomy): domain Eukaryota; kingdom Metazoa; phylum Arthropoda; class Insecta; order Trichoptera; family Limnephilidae; genus Halesus; species Halesus radiatus. The sequence goes on along the minus strand of JAHDVE020010010.1, from coordinate 7,220 downwards.
TGACATTCTAACATCGGAGCATTTTGGCGGGATTCGAAAAATTGAAACTATAAAAAATATATATGTTGGTAATTAAGTTAGAACGTTATTATTTATGAAAAAAATTTAAAAATGGACTGGAGTTACTTATTATAAAAAAACTGTTAAATGTCACTTTGCCACATTGTGAGGAGACATAAGTTAGCCTAACTGATAATCCAGGGAAGGATTGCTGGAGGATGTCCCACCGTGAATGGTGTAAGCGCAGTCCTACTGATTTGTTGCAGGGTGAATGTTGCCCCAGCTTCTGACAGGTTTTTACCTGTGCTCTTTTAGCACTAGAAGAAGTTAGGATCAAAAGAGTGGGGACAGTCAAAGACACGGAGAAGAAAGAGCAATGGCACAATCAGAAATAGGAATGAATGAATAAGCCGTTGTCCTGTATGACCGTTCTAAGAACTAAGGAAGCGCCTGATAGCCATAATTATAATGATGAGATGGAAAATAGTCCATGTTTATCCGAAGATATCGTGGAAGGTGGTGCTGTTGAAGCCCATATCAGCGGGTTTGACGTCTTGGAATGTGATGTACATCCTGCAACAATAAACAAGTATTACGAAAAATATTGGGATAAATTAAACATGGTGTCAGGAAAGGAAATAATGGTACAAGCGGAAAACTGGTGAATTTACATCACATTTGGAGTCGATTTTGCAGTGTACGTTTTTTTGATTTGAGCTTTCGTTTTTGAGTAATTTGAGTCCAAAGTTGAAATTTTTTAGATCAAAATTCAAAAATCGGTCACTACCAGTTGTTTATTGTCTTTTAAAATGAGTCGTAGCTGAAAAAAAAAAAAGGTATTTTCCTGCTTGTAACACTGGTTTCTGGATTCCGTGTATAATATGTATTAAACCTTTGTACAGAAACTTAACTTGTGCTAACAATTGTAAAATTTATACATTCTCTTCTGTTATTCTGACTTCTGACATGGCCCGACTCAAGTATTTGATTCACTTGATCGTGCCATGTCTTCCTCGGGTCTGCCCTGCTTCTTTTTCCATTCACATTAGCATCATATATTCTCCTTACTCCTTTCTTCGTTCATTTGCTCTACATGCCCAAACCATCTAAACATCCCTTTCTTAATCTTACTCATTACGCTTACATCAACCTTGCATTCTTTACGAATCGCAACATTTTTCACATGATTATACACGGTTTTACCACATATTCGCCTCAGAGATCTCATTTCTACAGCATTCAGTCTACTTTCATCCTTTTTCTGACAGTTCAATGCCTCACTGTCATACATCAGGGTTGGTATCAGCACTCCATTGTGGACTGCTAACTAAATTTAACTGTTATAAATTGGCACCCACCGTGGGGCTGTTATAAAATTAAAACAGGGAAATCAACAAAAAAATATATTCATGTTAGGGGTAGCAGAGCCGAAATTCCAATTTTTTACCGATTTAAATCTTTAATCGTGTTGAAGGCAATTAAACCATTTCCGCTGTATTACAGTACTCATTTTAATAGCATAACGAAAGCATGTTAATTACTTGGTGGGCGGAATCCCGAGCTCCTTCTCCACGTGCTGGAAGAGCACCTTGGCGTGATTCTTGTTCTCATCGGTGCCGAGCTGCCCGATGGACGTCAGCGTGGCGATGGCGCACGGGGCCGCGTCTCCGCCCCACCCCATCTGCACGCCGCCCGTGATGGAGCACACGCAGTACTGGAAGAAGAAGAACATTGAGTAAAGTCTAGGCCAAAGACTGCAATGGGCTGGACATGTTGAAAAAGATTTCAAGACAATTAGAATAGTAACAAAACAGAAAAGTGAAGGAAAAGAATAAACAAAAACTAACCTATTCTACTATTATGCTCTAAAATTATGACTGTCCCGGTGGAAGTGAGCAGTGCTTTGAGGCAGATTGAGGAAGAGGTGGATAAAGTGCGTGGAAGAGGATTGGAGCAGGACAGAAAGAATTGAGGACTGGGGGCGAATGGACCGAGGTGAGGGAGAGGAGAGCATTTGTGAATGAGGCCAAATCCCACCCTGGGATATAGCTGCCTACCCTACCTTACACATAAAAATTTAAATAATATAAAAAAATATATATATTATTGCAAGGAATCAATCCATACTTTCAAAAATACACCCAAAATTCCAGCTACGAATCACAGCACCGCGTGCGCCCCACCGACTGCCCTTCTGTAACGTGTCAAAAGCGGGAACTAAGTATGTAAAATGACACTCATGTCATTAAAAAATGTTTGTACTCTACACAAAAAATTTACACGTGTGAGCAATGCGCATTCAAGCGAAGATTCGTTTGTGTAAGTCTCAATAAAGGCAGTGCCTTTAAGATGCAATCACAAATGTAGCAATCAGTGACATTATATTGTATGGTAAATAAAAGGAAATTTTATGTATCCAGTAATTGGCTTGTAATATGCATAAATGAAGCGGTTATTTGGATATTTTTTAATGTATCAGGTAATCCTAACCTAATTGAGGCCCTTGAGGTGATTTTCTCACGAAAACGGCGCTATAGAAATAATCCATTTATTATTATTATTAATCCTATCGGTTACAGCCAGCAGCTATAGCCATTCTTAGCAAAAACTTACCACCTGTGGTATATCTAAAAAAAAATATTGATTAATTCGCTGTTTTTCGACTACTACCCTGATTATAAACTCTGTGCATGCCGCTGCGTAGCGCTCTGATTACAATGAAAGTCTCGTCCATATAATAGGTTCATATCGAGACACCAGACGAATCAGACTGCATTGATTCACTGCTGCGAATGAATCTGCCTAAATCAAATTCTATGGTTTATTTTAAATAGAATACAACGAAAGTTAGAGTCTATTCAACATTGTGCAAATTCCATTGGACATTCTATTGCATAGTTAACCTTTTAGCTGCAGGAAGCGCACCCCCGCGCCGCACTCTACATGCCCTCTACGCGGGCAGCTCACTTATGCACCGTTACTAAAGTCTAAAGAGCCCGTCTGACAGAAGTCATACATATTTTTGACGCGTTGAAAAGGTTAAGCCTGTTCTCACTGATCTATTTCATAGAATAAATGAGGAGGGAACGTAGCTTTATAGTTTTGGAGAAAATGATTCATATTATTTAGTCTCACAGTTCCAAAAATTTAATTTCATGTTTAATTCTCATTTATTGCAAATTGAGTGGGAGAGGATGTTTCCCGAACTTTGTTATGCAATTCTGCCAGTATTCAGTAAAAATTGTGGAATATACTCAGGGCAACCCTGAGCCAAACGGCCAAGTAAAATTTTGGCGCTCTTTGTCATTTTTGTCAAACTCAAAGCGAAAGTAACAGTAAAATTGCTTACGATGTGCGACGATCCTGTCCCTGACAATCCTGCGTAGTACAGAGGAGGAAGTACTACAGAAATAATCCTGTAGAGTACACACCTACGGAATTCACAGAACCCTTACTATTTGTCGACATGATGAAGAAATACGTTCGCGAGCTGCAAAACAGAACTAACGCCATCTGTATTTAATAGTTGCGTTCTATGCCCAGAAAATGTCCTTTGATCGCATTAGAATAATGAAACGGCACTATGAATTCATAGCTCGGCCTCACTCTTTCATTAGAATGTTCGCCGAATGTTGTGTTCTGTATCTATCTCGTTTTTGCAAATATTCACATAAAAAGATGCTCAGTATTATGGCACCTATAGGCATCTCATTTTACACTGAGTTTTCTGCAACTGTCTCGTTTTCTCACACTTGTGAATTTTTCATTCAAACAAAAGATAGGTAGGTACACACACATAACATACTCGTAGACGTATGGAACGATCTAGGTTCCATGGGAATGATGATTGGCGTGAGGTGCTGGAATTATTTTCATGCGCCTATGGAATTTTACGAGGTTTTTAAAATTAATCTACTAGGTAGGTACCTATATAGTCATTGGGAGCGTTGACAGACGCCTATGTAGTATTAGAATTGAAATTAAGACACTTTTGTACTTTCTTCCACTTATTTATTATTAAAATAAGTGGAAGAAAGTACAAAAGTGTCTTAATTTCAATTCTAATACAATGGAATTCCACCACGAACTAACAGTCCAAAAACTAGGCCTATGTAGTAATTACTGTAATGAATATTTGGATGATTTGTATAGCGCCATTTTAGTGAAAAATAACCTGAAGGGCGCTGTGTCGGCAGATATTATCAGCGTCTCACAAATTGGCGCCAGGAGCGGACTACTCCAATTACGTCAGCACAGGACCGGCCCTGAATATACCTACTAAAGATTAAAATCATTATAACAATTTCTAAAATTGATATATGAATTAGATTAAAAGCCAATAACTTTTCTTGTCAAGGAAAAAATATCATTATTAATTTCTTGAATGCTCTAATCTAAGTAGGTAGGTACTTGAAATCAAAATAATAATAATATAATATCGACGAGAATCAAATTTATCAACTTGAAGACGAAATATAAGTAAACTTATTTATATTATATCATGTCGGTAAAATGAGATGTTAAAATATTATGTAAAGAAATATTTAGATATGACAAAAAGTCAGGGAAAGAGCAAATAATGTGATAAACTTACGCTCTCGGGTTTGCCAAGCGCATTTGCTATTATCTTGGTAGTTCGAACGGCAAAATCCCCAGGGATCTTTTCTGTGGGAAGATTGGTTTCTATTTTGAAGTGCGGCATTTTCACTTATATGTAGTGTCTTGCTAATGTGCGGAAAGTTACTGAAGATGCCGGTTGTCTGAGACCAATCAAATCTGATAAACCCACAACGATAATCTAATCGGTAAAATTTCTGACAGTGACGTTTATTTTATTTGTGGAATTTGGAATTACCCCAAATCAGCAGCTGACGTTATAAATTGTTATGACGTTACATTCATCATCTCTTTCGGTTTTTATGGCAAGTGAAAGAGATGTAATGATATCATCAGATATGTCGAATAAAATATTCCTGAAGTATTGCCATAGCTATAATCGAATTGTTCAAAATAGAACATTTGAAAGAAATAGGGGTTGGTAGTAACATTTGTTAAAAAATATTTGCAACAGAAAACTGATTGCTAACAACAGACTATCGATCGGATTGAATTTGTAAATATCAAAGCGACAATTTTTAGCTTTTTACAGTTATTTCCATCGGGAGCCATAGAGGTTTGTAATTTCGATTTTTCAAGTCCAAAAATTGAACAAGATATACTTTTATTTAAGATATAATCTTGAATGAAGCCGGGTAGTAAAACAAGGATAAAAATTAACAATTTAAAAAATACGTATTTTAGGCCCACCTAACTTCTATAAAAAAAAGAAATAAAACCAAATTAAAAAATATATATAAATATACTTTATTCAAGCAAAAAGCTATAACTCAATTAAAAATATTGCATATATTCAATTTGTCAAACATTCAGAAATCAGAACACATAAATAAATATATAAAAGTAGTTTATTATCATGAAAATAAAAATAATTTGCTGTTGCGTGACTGACATTAGACAATTTGGGTCCCACATTTCTGGTGCGTTCTCATGTGACCCTTTAGGGTACATTTTTGCACAAAGGCTTTGTCACACAGGGTGCATTTATGTGCTCTTAAATTTGCATGGATTTTCAAATGTTCTGTCAGGGTTTTTTTGCGGGCAAATGATTTTCCGCATTTTTCACAGGCAAAAGACTTGTCACCTAGAAAAAAGAGGCACAAAGTATATTATTAATAAAGAGGATTAATAGATTTTTTTTTTTATATGTTATCCAAAATACCGATTGCCCAGAGCCAGTGGAACTATAACCAAATACCATAAATACATAATACATTTAGCTTCTGACACTTTTAAAACATTGAGCTGGCAACATGCTACACTGGCGCCTCTAGAAGCGGGGATTGTATGAATTGTTTTTTTCATACATTTTAATAGATATTATGTGAAATATATTCTAAATCATGGGTTCTCAAACTTTTTTCCCCGTGCACCCTTTTGCTTTTTTTTAAATTTTCCGTGGACCCTCCCCCCCCCCCCCGCCTGTCTGTCCAAAACTTTGGTAGAATACTGAACAAGTGAATTCACTGCGTGATGCATTGCTGCTGGCATGAAAATTTGTAAAAACTTGCACATGAACATGTCTGCATTAACGTGATTCGCTTTAAGTGCGCAGTAGGCTTCTTAAGCGAATATGGTGCTTTACTATGCGCGCAGTCTAAATGAACTCCGATCCCTGCAAATCTATATAGACCCCTAGGGGTCCGTATAGACCACTTTGGGAACCTATGTTCTAAATAAATTATAGACCTCGAAAAAAAAAAATTGCCTACAGTCTGAGACTTCATAGTAAAAAAAAATGGGGGCACTGCGATCGTTTAAAACGATTTAAATGACAACACCAAGATGGCTCATAGGACGATTATTGTAAGTTTAAAAAAGGCACAATGGTCCAAGTGTATGTTTTTCACTTTCATCAAACGGTATCCAGAAATTAGTGGTACTTTCCGAAAGGAGATGATTCTACTTCCCATAAGACAATTTATTTTTTATTATTTAATACATTGCACGGAAGACAATTATACAGAAAAGGCGATTTTTTCATATATCTGAAATTAGTGTATTTATAACCACGTATTTGATGTTAAATAAAGAAAATAAATAATAAAAATAAAAATAAATCAAATTAATACATCAAAATATAAATAAAAAAATCGAATTACGATGTTTTACACGAACTGTCAAATTCGAATGTGAAAAAATTTTAATGCGAGGAGCAAAATTTCAAAGACATAGTTTAGTATTGCTAAATGCCATACTAATTTAAAAAAGTATTTCCAATTTATGTTAACATTTTATTGCCATTTTTTATGCATGACTTTACTATTTTTTTGTTCATACATGAAAAAATACTAAAAGAGGCTATTAGGTTTGTACTAACAGTAAGCCTCACCACTCGCCGTTTGCACTCAGTCTGGTGGTTTAGAAAAGAAATAAAATACTTAACAAATCGCGAGAAATTTTCTTTAATTTTTTTTTATTTTTAGGCTTCACCTTTGGGCTTAACATATCACACCCTTATAATAATTTTTTTATTTATATATGATTTAATGAGGATACTTACATATTTAAGTTGAAGGGAAGTGTTATTTCAAAAATCTATGCGTATTAACAGTGAAGCGGAAAAAGGAAAAGTAGCATTTCTAATTTGAAGTATGTAAAAA